>OOFC01030925.1:7112-17354 GCA_900323345.1 Pseudochromis fuscus | reverse complement strand
CTACAAAATGTTGGGTAAATACTACTAAATGTTGGGTAAATACTATAAAATGTTGGGTAATAAACAAGAAAATGTTGAGTAAAATCAACAATATGTTGGGGAAAGGAATAAAATGTTGGGTAGAAACAATAAAAGGTTGGTTAAAACAATAAAAAGTTTGGGTAAACAATAAAATTCTGGTACAACAAAATGTTAAGTAGAAACAATAAAATGATCAAAATCAGCAAAATGTTGGGTAAAAACAACAAAAACTTGAGTAAAATCAACAACATGTTGGGAATATGCCAGTCATCTTTGCCACAGAAACTTCAATTGGGATGGAAAACTCACATTTTTTTCTATTTCAGAAGTGCAATAAATATACACAACACAAAAACCTAAGAAAAAAAAGACTGATTATTCATTATATATCCACAAAAATAAAATGAAATGAAGAATAGATACAGTTTTATCTTTGTTCATGAGCTGTTGCACAAAAATATGCTCTTGTTCATGTTCTGCTTACATTGTACATAAAAATAAATTAATTCTGCTTCCTGATGTTTAAGATGAATAGTAGATGTAGTTGGGTTTAGGACATGTTCACGTCACTGACAGTGTCTATGAAGACTCATCAATCACACACGCTGTCAGCTGTAAACTGCCCATTACAAAACGCTTTCATGTCTCAGGAGCTCCTGTGTAATTATCTGGTGTTCACAGCACCCACACAGTAGTTAGAGCAGGTATGTCAACATCTCAACATCTATGATAGACAAGCCTCATTACCACGCTACTGCAATGTACACACTAACTGTAAAAACCTGTTTTATGTCGACTCGAAGCTTTTCCAAAGTTACAACTGTGGGCAAATTCACACTTTCAAACTAGTTCACAGTAAATCATTAGTTATTACACCAGCCATAAAAACCAGCATGAACAGCCACTTTCTATTAGTTTACTTAGTTTGTTAAAAACACCTTTAAATTAATATATATTTGTGTTTAACAAAGCTTTAAGCTCAAACCAACATAAAAGTGTTTATTGTTCTTTTTTAAAAGTAAGTCAATTTATTTATGTCAAGTTTGCTGTCGACTTAAATTGCTTTAGATGCAAAATACAGTTATTAGTTAGTTAGTTAGTTAGTTAAAAACTACTAAATGCTGAGGAGTAAAAACAATAAAATGTTGAGTAAAAAAACAAATTGCTGGGTGAAAACAAGTACATGTTGAATAAAAACTACTGAATGTTTAGTAAAAACTACAAAATCCTGAGTAAAAAAACCTAGTGAATGTTTAGTAGAAACTAGTAAATGCTGAGTAGAAGCTAGTTAATGTTGGGTAAAAACTACTAAATGTTGACTAAAAACTCAGAAATGTTAAGTAAAAACTAGTTAAGGTTTGGTAAAAACGCTTAAATGTTGAGTAGAAACTAATTAATGTTGAGTAGAAAATAGTTAATGTTGAATAGAAACTTATAAATGTTGAGTAGAAACTAGTTAAGGTTGGGTAAAAACTTCTAATGTTGACTTAAAACCTGTCAATGTTGAATAGAAACTAGTTAAGTTTGGGTTAAAAACTACTAAATGTTGACTAAAAACTTGCAAATGTTGAGTAGAAACTAGTTAATGTGTAGAAACTTGTTAATGTTGGGTAAAAACTACGAAATGTTGACAAAAAAAACCCTTGTAAATGTTTAGTAGAAACTAGTTAATGTTGACTAAAACCTTGTAAATGTTGAGTATAAACTAGTTAAGGTTGGTCAAATCAACTAAATGTTGACAAAAAATCTCATAAATGTTGAAAAGTAACTAGTACTAGTACTTATGTTGACCAAAAACTCTTAAATGTTGAGTAGAAACTAGTTAAGGTTGGGTAAAAACTATAAAATGCGCAGAAAGATTTGAATGAAAACAAAACCCTGGGGATAAATCACAAAGTATGGGTGAAAACAACAAACTGTTGAGCTAAAACACAAATGCTGAGTAACAACTACTAAATGTTGGATGCATTCACCAAATACTGAGTAAAACTACAAACTACTGGGTGAGACCAGCCCATATTTCTGGGCTAAATCAACCTTCCTCTTCTTTCTTTCTAAAGCAGCTTCGTTCTGTCACAGATGAAGTTCAGTTTCCTAAGCAAATATTTTCAGAGTGTGTTTCACATATGAGCGTCCCAGAGCTGCCGTGTTGGACTGTAAATCTTGCAAAGAGGAAACAATCCACGGCGGTTCCACGCGATGCCACAGCGAGGAGTGACGCGGATCTAAACTTGACCTACTTTCAGCCAATTGGGTGTTGGCTGGCTGCAATTCTACCCGAGCAGGTCGCAGCACATGGAAACTCATGCGTTCTGCTGTAGTAGTGGGGCTGAGTCATGGTTTGAACTCGTTGCCGTGGCACCCTGCCCCGTTTGTTTGCTTGAAACTGTATCATCAGCACAGACAAGAAAGAGATGAAACAAAGGAGCTCAGAAAAAAGGATAGAAAAATAGCTATATGAGAAAGGACTGATGATACGCAGACTGGAAGAAACCCTTTCATGTGAGTCTGTCCTCATGCCAAGTTAAAAATGTCACGCTGTATCCAACCGTGCCATCAAAGCAAGTCTTTCTTTTTTTTTTCAGTGCATCTTAAGAAGTTCATGTTCAAAGCCGTGCTGATTGGAAACGTCCTCCTGTCCCTGAAAATCAAGCTGTTGCTGTATTTTTAAAAATATTTGCCTTTTAAATTTTTAGTGAGACTCTCAGCGGGGAGGACGCCATGTGTTAAAGTGTCTGACTGGTCAAGAACATTTGCCACTCATGGTTGGTCTAAAGGGAATAAAAACGGTCTTTAATCCTTTTAGATCACATCACTGGTTGGATTGTTCACTTACTTCAGAATTTTAGCCAAAAAAATAACAGAAAATCTATTTTATTGGATTTACTTCCTGGTTAAAAACAACAAAACATCATGTGACTTCTGTAATTTGCCCAGAACAGTTTCAACCAATAGTATCATTCCATCCACCTGTCAATCAACCTGCTGTTATAGCAGCACAGTTCAGATTACTGGTAGTAGCTGTAGTGGTAATCAGTAGTTTGTTGGAACAGTATCATTAGTTAGCACTATCGCTATCTTGTAATGTTAGCTACATCTTCAATTTTTCATTGTGTTTCAATAGCCAATTAAATTGCTTCAATATTTTGTCCCACCTACATATCCTGTTTTTGCCAGACATGATACAGAAGTTAGACCCTCTGGAGATGCTCTTTCAGTGTGACTTCAAAAATGGATTTTCCAAAGAATAAAGGTGTGATGTCATGCACTCTAGCTGTGAAAAGTCTGTGCAATACACACCCATTAGTTATGCACTTACTAAGTGTCTGTCATAGACTGTACATCAGAGATGGATGTAGTCACCGTGACGACACCTGTTGGTTTGTGGAATCATGTTTTAAAGCCAGGAGTTTGGCATTTGAATGTTGCCATGTGGGTTGTGGAGCCAGAAATGACCATATTTGGATATAAAGGGAGGAGTGAAGAAGTGGGTCTGACCCTTGAACCTGAGGATACTGTCCCATGTGTATGAGACTGGAGTTCACCTTTGAATGAGCCTCCAAACCACATGTACTTTATTGGAGACCAGAGCTGTCAATCAAACTAGCCACACCCATAACTCCTCCCCTTCTCTCAGTCTAATATCTACGTCATGATGAAATGATTTTCAGATGAACCATCAGATCACTGAGAGGAAGAGTTGACTGTAACTAATGACATCATAATGACTTGTGGAAAAAATGTATTGGATGAGTATTTCAGGATTGAAAATGAATTGAAGTCAGTTTTTTTGACTTCTTTTTTGGTTTAAATTTTGACACCCAGTGCCTACATCCACATTTCAAATACAGTCTGTGGTATCTCTGCTTTCAGGCAGGAAGGAGGGTCCTCCAGAAACACCTCCTGTGTTATCAGTAAACAGTATAATGTCATGAAATCTTGGCTGTATGTCAGATGAAAACATGTTAGTGGAGATTATCATGTATGCAGGTTTTCATGCCAAACAGCTGATCACCTGCTGTGTTTGTCACATTACAGGGACACACCTTTTACCTCCTCAGTGTTTCAGGTTTAACATTCAAAATGTAGAAATGGCAGCTAGTGATACTGTTACCATGTTATTCTTCTGCTAGGTTTTAATTTATAGTATTGTATAGTGTGTTTTAGTATACTCTTTAGATATCTATGTTATTCTTAGGGAATACACTAAAGTTTATTCTCTTTAGAGACATATTTCATGGGGTGAGGTCTGTGTATCGCTGTGTTTTTATTGCTTTACAGATGATATAGAGAATATTGTGCCCTCAAAACACCGTGACCCACATTTTATAATGTCAGCATACCTTTCCACAGGCACCATCTTGGTTCCTGGTTACATTATGTAAACTGTATTATCAGTGGTTTTCATTGGTACTATTATTTTGTCTTTCCTGTAACGTTAGATTTAAAGGCCTTAGGCAGATTGTTGTAAATCAAGACGTGTACACACAAGTAGCTAATTCAGATTGTGTGTGTGTGTTGTGTGTGTGTGTGGCTGCTTCCGGAGTGCGACACATTTTCATTTAGGAAGCACCGTACATGTATTTCTTGTGGGGTTTTTTCCTGATGAAGGTACACAAAGAATGTTCACAGCACATTTTGCAAATGTTTACCCATAAAGAGCAGTGTCCAGAGTAACAGCCTGACATTTGTTGTTTTAACCAAGAATGAGACAAATACTGGACTAACTCCTGTACATGCTGGTTAACTAAACCAATCATGATGGGTTGTTTTTTGGCTAATTTTCATAGTTTTTACTGAACGTTTTAATATTACTCAACAAGTTGTTAGTTTTACCCAACACTTCATTGGTTTTATTCAGCATGTTATTGTTTTTACCAAACACTTCATTGGTTTTTCAACATTTTATTGCTTTATCAAACATTTTATAGTTTTTACTCAACATTTCATTGGTTTTATTCAACATTTTATTTTTACCCAGCACTTTATTGTTTTTATCCAACATTTTATTATTTCCACCCAAAATTTAGATTATTTTTAAGCATGTCTTCATGGGTTACTTAACCCACCATATAGTTAGTCCAATATTTACACAGTTCTGGGTTAAAACAATACAGCATTTTATGGGGTGTACTAACACTGTTCCTTTGGAGTAACTAGTATTGTAGTTGATTACTTTCTGATATTCAGTAACTACAACCTATGATGCCTTCAGTCTGTATTTACCATGTTCATGAGTATGGTTCATGTTTGAAGTACATGGTTTTCATGATGTTGTAAGTCTTATTTTTCTAAAAACATCAAGTTCACGAGTTGTGACGTGTTTGTTGTGGTTTTCTGAAATGGAGGAGCCTACAAATTTTAGTTTTTCCTAATTCAACGATACGTGTGGTGAAAATGTTGATATTACATCACAGATTCTGAGACAGTGAACCGGTTCTAAGCTGTCTGTAGAAGTAGACAGTACTGTCCCGACTGTGCCATAACAACACTTCAAAAAAAAAAATTCCTCGGAAGTAATTACTTTAATTATGTAGTAATTATAAAGCAATTGATTTATTTGTTGACACAAACAAGTAGTGATTGTAATTAATTATACAAATTATCAGTAACTTGCCGAACACTGGTAAAGACACACAAACAATGTGACATTCTCTTCTGTAACTTCTTCTTATGAGACTTTAAAAATAGGATTTAGCCACATGAAAGGATTCTCTCTTTCCATTCAGGAAACATCATAATAAAAACAAATATCTGGGAATCTGAATGTCTAACCCTGACATTACCCTCCACTAAAACTGTGTAATCCCCTCTGCCTCCACACACAGGTCTTTGTCGTCCACGGTCACAGTCTGAAATCCCATTTTCACAGGGCTGAGCTTCTTTGAATTTGCCTTTTTGTGTGTCCTTGACTAACTCCGCTGCAGTGATTTTCGGGGGCACGCTGCTGTGTTCAGCTGACCGCTTTCATACAACACACATTTTGTTCGGCTCATACGTCACAAATTTCCCTTCTGCAGAGTGTTTCTCACAGTTTAACAGCTCTTATTATTCTTGCGCATACTGCACACACACAACGCCCCGCTGCACAGGGAAGGATAAACGCCCTGGAAATGCAGCTGTTTACCTGAATGTGTCTAATAAGGAAACGTGTGACTCATCGATACATGGACCCTGACCTTTATTCATTGGCCTCACAACAGCTTTCAATCACTCAAGTGTCTTTAGGAGAAGCATTCCAGTTTGTGTTTGTGTCAGAAAAACATACATAGGCGTATATATGTTTGGCCTCAAGTCGAACTCTTGACCTCCCCCCAACTCGAATAACACGAGTTGACTTGTACCATGTCGATTAGTGCTGGGTAGTACAATTAAATGTTCTTTATCAGTGCACAAATATGCATAAACGTTCCAGTCAGAGGGGTTTTTTTAACTGAGTTGTGCCATGTGAGGCAAAGATGCTGCTTGAGGTAAAATCCTGGTGTTGTGATTTGTCCTGCAGTCAGCAGCAATTGTGTTGCACAGCTCATGGAAGCATTTAAGGTAATGTCTTTCTCCACTGTTTGTCCCGATATCTGTTGCAAATGTCCAAAATTCAACTTAAAAATGGTAGAAAACGTCCCACATCCCACAACTTCAGAATCATGCCTTGGTATCACAGATTGTACATAAAAGATGGACAGATCTCAAAAGTGAAGCCAAAATGCCAAAGAGTGCAATATCACCGATGGCCACTAGATGCTGTCTCCAAAAAGCTCAGGCTCCAATGGACTCTTGCCTTTTCCCCCACATGTCCTGGTGTTGACCACACCCCAAAGCATTATTGGATTTTAAGTGACTACAAGTTTATTGAAGGAAATACTGTAAATAAATTACAAAAAAAGACATTTGTTATAGTAATCAAGAATGTAACATAGTTTGTTACTAATCAAAATGTTGATGATGTCCACAGGCTGTATACAAAAGATGGACGTAGCCACTGGGTCTCAAATAAGAAGCCAATGCAGAATTGCAAAAAAGTGCAATTCTCCTGATGGCCACTAGATGCTGCCTCCAAAAAACTCTAAAGTCTAAAGCTAATGTCAGCTCTTCTTCTCAGTCATCTGGTGGTCCATCTGACAGTCATATCATCATTAAGGGGATGTTAGGCTGAGACAAGGGGAGGAGTTAGGGGCTTCGTCAGTTTGATTGACAGCTGAAGTCTCCAATGAGAGAAGAACTGAAGCCATGGTCAGTGACCTCGAGTTCAAGGGTCAGACCCACCTCCTCACCCCTCCCTTCATATCCAAATATGGTCACTTCTGGCTCCAAACAACCACCATGGACATGTTCAAATACCAAACTCCTGGCTTCAAAATAAGAGTCCACAAACCAATGGGTGACATCACAGTGACTTTGGCCATCTCTTATAGGAAGTCTATGATTCCACCAAGCAACATGGAAACTCTCTAGTCTCCTAACAATGAGCATAATTATCCCTCATATAATTGCGAGGGAAGTTCAGATACTTCGTTATTTGATAAAAACAGGATGGTGCAGCAAACTCAAGGAAGAAAAACCACCAGGGAATCAGTTTCTTATTGTCTTTCATTTCATTGCGCAAGACAGAAACATTGGTCGAGTATACGTTTATCTGATAATCAGTGTAATCTAACATCTACAAAAGAATCCCTCCACAGATTGTTTGGTATTTATCTCATAGCTTTGTGCTCATTAGACACAACAGTCATGTTGAAACAGGAGAGGACTTTCCCCAAACTGTTGCAACAAAAGTCTAAAATACTTTTGAAGGTTGTCTGAACATTATTAGAAAAACAGCCCCATAGACCCAAAGTACTCAAAAGTATGTGGACAGGTGTGTTACCTCTACTATCATTGCACATTGTGGCATAAAAGAAGAAGGTTGTCTTTGCAACCAACAACATCCTCACTGCATTCAGTCAAAATAAACTGAGAAAAATAACAACAAAAACAGTGTGTAAGAAATCCAATGTCTGAAGCAAAATCCTTACTTGATGCCATAAACAGGTCATACGATGTCAGACACCATTTTCTTTTTTCTTTCTGAGAAATGGGATAACAGAAGCAGGGAGGGGATGCGAATAAGCTTGATGAAATATACCGGAATAATCCAGCAGCAGCACGGAGGCTTTAAGCCGGCTGTTGCTGCTGCTGAAATGATCCTGAATCTGCAACAACAAAACTGTTCCTGTTACATAACACTTAGTGGAGCAATTACACGGAGCGAGGCGGTTATCCCTTCGCTCATAGTGGTGGTAGCAGTGTTTGAATCCACACAAACCCTCCCAGCACACAGTGTTCAGCCGCCAGGACAGGAGGGAAGCTTCACTCAGGCCTTTTTGATGCTTCGGTTGGAGGCTGATTGCAGAATATTTGCCTTAAAAAGAATATTCATAGGAATTACATATAATCACCTGATATGTCTGGAATGCAGATAAAAGTGCACGAGCTGCATGTCGTGAAAATTTCAGGCCTTACTTGGAAGTTAATCCAAAGAGAGAGATCAGCCTTTCTGCAGTTCTTGTAGAAACGAGAAGACAGGAGACATAAAATATGAAATCATATGACAGGTAAAAGGAAAATGAAGTGTTTATACAATGATAAATGACTCGACTGTCTTCCTATAGGTTTGCTCATACATCCACAAATCAGGTCCTTAAATAGCCGTTGGGGTGAAGTGGAACATTTTGCAAGAGCAACATGGCTGAATGGGAACAAGTCTTTGAAGCCAACTTCCAAAATCTGCTGGAAAGCCTGAAACTCTAGAAATAAAGGCTGTTATGGGAACATGGAAATTCTTTGCATTCACATACTTCTAGTTTTTAGATTTTTGATTGAAATTTATTGTAATTATACTAAAACAAAAATAATTATAGATTTCAGAAAAACAACTTCTCATTTCTTACCGGTAAACAACCTTCTGTTGGAGTAAGTGCTGCTATGGGAGAATGGTTTTAAAATGACGTGCAAACACAAACACACCGGGTGAAAACTTAAGGCGTCCATAAACTTTTCGTCATGCATGAAATGCAACTGGAGAAATGCCTCAGAACTGAGCTAACAGATACAAAACAGCATCAGCAAAAGCTATCACAAGTGGACAAATTAGCAGGACAAAGCTACTGTTAGCCCGTGAGTGAGTGGGCCAGCTTTACTAGCTGTAGTTATCTGCAGCTAGCTAGCTAACTCACGTAATCTTAGGTGGCTGAAATACTAACTTTTTAGGGTTGCTAGCTGAGTAATTTTTAGCAAATTGTCAGAATAAGAGGTCAAAATGCTCTGTGAATATACAGCATCATGCTAACAGACAAAGCTAAGACTAACAGACAACAGCAGTGTTTTTGTACAGCAGTATAGCATTACCTAATCTCAGTATCACAAGTATGACCGAAGTTTGAGGCCCAAATGTTTCCCTTTAATGCTACAAGAGAGAAGTTAAGTATTCTTAAATATCTTTTAACAAGTAAGGAACCTTTAGCTTGTTTGCACATACAAATCTGTTTAATTGATCCCCTAAACTTCAGTTTGTGTATATTTGGTTTTGAAAGGTTAGAAAACCCCACATCCCTCCAAACTCATATACACTGTACACATTGTGGAAACATGTGGAAACAACTGTTGTGGCTATTTACAGATGCTTGTTATTCCACTCAAACACCGTAAACACGAAGCAGTCTCGTTTAAATTACATTTTGAGGTTCACCAATCTCACTTCCAGACTTGTTTTATTATGACATGCATCTGTTGCTTTCTTACTTTCTTCTTCTTCCCTGTCCCTGTAGCTTTGAAAGTCCAAATTAACCCAGTCTTGACGACCCCCCAGTGGTGATGTGGAAAGCGTGGTTCTGCGTCGAACAGTTGCATCTTCGGTTTGTGTTTGTGCAGTGAAAGTACTTCCATGGGAACAGAAGTAGCTTATGAGGAATACTTCAAATAAGATTGTATTTCCCTGGGAAGTACTTGACAGAACATTAATTTAGAAAATGGGTGAATCACGACAGAAGGCGAGCGTCATGCTCATGTTTTCCCTGGAAACCTCACCACTGAGAGAGGAAGAAGTTTGTATCAGAAATAATTAGCTAGATTCTGCTGTGAGGGTCCATGACGCCATGGCCCACCCCACCTCCTCCTACCACCCAGACCACATTGCTCCCAAACCCTATGATGGACCTTGTGGTTGATTGGTGGGGGTGGGGGTGG
>OOFC01030920.1:0-30337 GCA_900323345.1 Pseudochromis fuscus | reverse complement strand
AAAAACCCACTAAAGTAGTTTAGTTAGTTCACCAATTATGATTTTAATCTTGAGAGCAGGTAAAAAGAAATGGATTCACCTGGGGTGGTCTGTCTGTGTGTGCGTGTGTGTGTGTGTGTGTGTGTCTGTGTCTGTCTGTCTGTGTGTGTGTCTGTCTGTCTGTCTGTCTGTGTGTGTGTCTGTCTGTCTGTCTGTCTGTGTGTGTGTTTTTGTATCTGTCTGTCTGTGTGTCTGTCTGTGTGTGTGTTTTTGTATCTGTCTGTCTGTGTGTGTGTCTGTGTGTCTGTCTGTGTCTGTGTGTGTGTGTGTGTCTGTCTGTCTGTCTGTGTCTGTGTTTTTGTGTCTGTCTGTCTGTGTGTCTGTCTGTGTCTGTGTGTGTGTGTGTGTGTGTGTGTGTGTGTGTGTGTGTGTGTCTGTGTGTGTGTGTGTGTGTGTCTGTCTGTCTGTGTCTGTCTGTCTGTGTGTGTGTGTCTGTCTGTGTCTGTCTGTCTGTCTGTGTGTGTGTGTGTCTGTCTGTCTGTCTGTCTGTCTGTCTGTCTGTCTGTCAGCAACATGATGGAATGAAGAGATCTTGAGGATTTTTTGGGGGAGAGTTAGAGTATGACCCAAGGAGGAAATTATTAACTTTTGGGCAAGATCAGAGTATGGGCTGTATCTCTGAATGATTCAAAAATGAATAACTTTAACACATCTTAGTGGATTTTGTTGAAATGTGCACACACATGATGGATGATAATGTCTTCAATCTGAGACATGTTGGTGGAGACCATTTGTGGACAGATTAAAAACAGATACAGTACATACACAAAGATTAGGCCTTAGTGGAGATTTGTGCTCTCTGAGTTTTTTCTAATATTTGCTCAAATGGCTACAAAGTATCTGAAAGGACAGAGAAGCTGCTTATAGTAACAAACCCACATATTATCACTGTATTAATCTGTTTTTAAGTTTTTCATCTCTATGGAAACTTTTACTATTTTACTCCATTGTTTTTGTTTGCAACTTTACTGTTTTGGTTTCATCTCACCGCTCTCTTTATCTTTGTGTACAGCCACAGCAAGTAGGTGTTTTCGGCTAAAATAACCCACAGTGTGTTTCCTGCCCCGTGGTAAAAATCAGACAAGTCAGTGACTACCTGGTAAACATGGTAAAGTGTTTGGCAGCTCAAAGCCAGATATTTACCTCTGGAGACAGAGCAGAGAGTAAATATTAGACCTACATTCATCACCTGGACACAAGCATAGCAAAGTATTATTTATCAAGACTTTGTTTTTATTGAGGGAGGACTGTAAGAATGTAGTTTGATCACATTTGATCGACACTGGTTTTGTAACATAAGCAGCGTTGCCACAAGTATCAACATGTTGTCATTAAACTAACTCTCAGAGGAACGACTGAGGTATGTGGTATATTGCTCAAATAGAGCCAGAAATCTATTTGAAAACTTATGTAGAAAAGATTTTTAAGGTCTTTATCAATCCCCCAAAAGGTTACATATGAGGAACACATAAAAGAAGTTTATCTGCAAAAATCACTGCTGGAGGATCACTAGTCCTTTGTACTCAAACTGAACAGGAACTTTTTTTTTTCATATGATATTCAATGCAAAGAGACTTGTTTGTAAAGTTGTAGTCTAACGGAAGTGAGTTTACTTGAGATAAGCTTGAGAGACATTCAAGAGTTTTTTTGCTGCAACTTTGATTGGATGAGAGAGATCAGCAGTTTGATCTAATGCAGACACCAGGTACATTCAGATGCCTGATGGTGTGCTGCAAAGATATCTAAAACTCCACACTGTTGTCAGTAAAGAGAGAGAGTTTCTTTGGAAGAGACTGAGTCACTCCCACAGCCAGGATGACGTATACCAAGCTTCCTTTGTAATTCCCCAAACAATAGGGATACAGCAGCAGTGAGGTGAGATGGAGCCTTTAGGCAGGCCTGGTCTGCAGAGATTTCCACTCTGTACTGATTTATTCAAGGTCACAATGTAAGACACAAAGGCAGTCTGATTGTCCTGCAGGAGTCTCCTCAGCATTTTTAAAGAAATGAGTTGTATGTGAACTGGGTCTGGGGATTAGAGACATCTGAAGCACATGTCAAGATCTAGATTGTGGTCTTGTTTTGACAGTTTGGACAATCAGGATTAGAGTATGAATGAGGCAAGGTGGTATGGATCAGGTTGCATGTGTTACAGGTCAAGGTAAAGCGTCAGACAGACGTAGCAGCTGGAATTAGGACAGAAGAGACGGGCCTCATTGTTCTGCCATTGTCGAGATAAATACGTCCATGTCTGGGGCCTTCATGGCTTGTGGCGTTCCCATAGCGGACTTCAGTATCAGGAGGCACATTGTTATGCAGAAGAAATAGATCCACAGTTTCTGGATCTGGCTCTTCACACTTAGACACCAGCGCCCTCACCTGGAGTCTGGAGGAGAGACGATACCTGTGTAATGCATGGAGTGACTCACACCAGGAAACAGTAAAATGCAGTTTGACAGGAATGAAACAAAAGGAACAAAACTGCATCGTAACATAAGATGTTCTCACGTGTGGTTTCAGTCTCCAGGACAGGCTTTTTGTTTCCACTGTCAGAGTTTTCACAGTAAAATCTGAAATACCTTCACCTGCATGAAAGAAAATGCAGTACTTCTTTTCATTTTCTTTTAACAAGGGTGTAGGCTCAACACAGGAAGTACACAATGAAATGGGTTGTGGTGGTTCACAGCATTAATGCCCTCATCAATCATTACAAGATGGCGACATTTCAGTAATAATTTAGTACTTAGCAGCAGCTTCCGGTCTGATGTACTTCACTTGCCTAAATCCACAAAATCACTTGAGCTTCTTTATTTAATCCAACAAATATGTATATGTGTCAATGTGAGCCTGTAGATACATGCAGCACTGAAAACACAGAGAGATGCAGATACACACTTGTTCAAGACGTGTTCATTTATTCAGTGTTAGAGCACAAATACTTCAAGTGTCTTACCTTCAGTTACAGCAAAGTAAGTAATTTATGTTGTTTACGAGTGCCACAAAGGTACAACAAAAGACTAAAGCAAGTCACTAAAGACACAATATTGAAATGAAAGAAGTCATTTTTTTCCTTTTCATGAACACAATAAACACATAAAACATTTTCAGGAAGCAGATGAGAATGAAATGTTTTGAGGTTTTTCTTGTGTGCTTTGTAAATTATTGGTTTTGTAAATGCAAAATGGTTCTAATCTTGTTATTAACAGCCCACAGAGCTGTGTTCCACCTTCCTCTTTCTTTCCAGGTACATAAACTTGTAAATACTGTGTTAACATGTGCTGTTTCTTCACTCTCTGTTGGCTGAGTTATTATGTCTTTTTTAATTTCTGGCTACAATCCAGTGTTTAAGGCCAAAGCCCCATTTTCATATCCAGGTGTTTGCCAGAAGGAAAACACCTGCTGTAATAAGTTGAATGTGCCCAAAGTGCATTTTCTTATCTGGTTTAATCGCTGTGTGTGTTTTGCTTCACAGGCAACAGGACAACCATATGAACAATATGCCAAGATGATTTTCATGGAACTAAATGACGCCTGGTCAGAATTTGAAAGCCAAGGACAAAAACCTCTCTACTGAATAAAAGAAAAGAGAGAAAGAGAGAGTGAAGTGAGGACATCCCTGCTGATCCTGTCATCTAATCCTACAAGTGTTACCACCTCTGGTCAGCTGCACCCGACAACATCTGCCTTTATACCCGTGCTTGGACTCATGCTTCTCTTCTGGATGCACAAACACAGAAACTAAAGACTACAGAACTGTGCCCATACTAACGGTGTATCTGAACAACCAACTTCCCTGTAGCTCTAATGTCCTGCTGTGCGTAGCTATGTGGTGCAACACTGTCCTTTCTTGTCCAGAGTCATTAGTCCTGAACCAACCTACCAATCAAGGACAGCAGGATGTTTAGGGAGACATGTTTGATTCTGAGGAGACAGATCAAAAAGAGGGGAATGAGAGGAGGGGTTTCACAAGATGACTGAAAAAAAAACACATCAGGGAGTAAACTGAGCAAGCATTTGACAGACTGGAAGGCAGATTATACCCGCTCTGCACAGGAGGTTTGGAGCGCCAGATAGTCTGTAAGGCACAACGAGCATTTAACAGCGTTCGAGGAGTAGATTTTTGCTTTTTACTGTGTGTGAAAGTTGGATCCAATGATCAGTTCCTTCATATCATATCCACAGATTTCATTGAAATTGAATGTTCCTAGTAATAAGAAGTAAATCAGCAGCATCAGGTTACTGTACTTTTTAGGTGAAGGTGAACGAAAGCAAAGTGTGCATCCTGTCCAAAACCAGGCTGTTTGGAGGTGACCAATAATCTATCTCATTTAGAAAGTGTAAATAGAATGAAAGCAAAGTGCAATTGCTGCGATTACAGGTTGGCTTTTATCCATTAGCGTCCAGTTGTAATCTGCTGAGGATAACCCAAAACAAAAATTAGATTTAACACACAATTTAACGTGATGTACCATCATGGTGTTGCTCTGTGGGAGGGTCATCAATCATCTGTGTGTCTGATGTAACTAAGCCTGGTGTGTATGTTTGCTGGGAACTGGGGATTGTATATTTTAGGATTAGCACATGTACAGTTCCTCATGTGAAACACCTTGATGCATACTCACTCAAACAGGAAGTTTATTTTGGAAGGACGCTCTCAGTCAAAGCACAAACTGATGACTCTTTGGTGCAACTTTGAAGGAAAGCCATTGTTATTAACTTGCTACCTTGTTTTGTTTTCATCTCTATTCTCCTGCATATTGTGCTTATGAGAAACATTTCAGGGTTGCTTGGACTTGTATATCCTGCAATATAATTTCCAAATTACAGAAATGACACTTGTGCTAAAACACAAACTCCCTACAATGCAATAAGAATGTTAGATTGACTTTTACAAACATGCACCTTTCCTTCATTTAATCTCACTAATTATACTCAAATTACACAAATATCTGCAGCACAGATTCATGGAAACACTAAGTTTGTAAAAGTTCTTTTACTTTTGATTACTTGATTTAATTTGTTTACTTTGTGAGACATTTCTGTCACTGCACTGACACTTTGATTTATAACCTGCATGCAGCTTTGGAGAGGGGTGCATAATGCAGGCACCATTTCATATCTACAGTGAGGTACAGCACACATTGCTTAAAGAATGCTTTGTTTTAATAGCTGTACATACTCCAGGTGCTGTTCACAATCATTTAAATCTAACTTGACCGGTGCGATTGTTCTTCAGCACTATGGTCTCTGTCCAGCATTTGATCACTTACTCATTTCACTGTTTCTTTCATAATTCAAGAATGAGGTCTGTGGGAAAACAACAAACATATGCAAAAATAAATAAGTATTTATAAAACAATTTAATCTCTATTTCCTTCAGGGGTTTTGAGCTATTCCTGGAAAACTAATACGACCCTTTAACATCTTCACCTGTCAGCTTACTGGAGATTTATTTCATCCTGTTGTTTAGTACTAAAGAAAACATGAAACTCATACAAATTGAGCAGAATATTTGCCATCATGGTCTAAGCTCTTTACATCGTGATGGGCTTTGTGCTCTCTGGTGGATTTGAACAGTTAGATGAAGGATAAAACATTTTCTTTTTTCCTTTTCCTTTTGTTGGAGATCAATCTAACGTTTCCAGTTTGTTCATCTGCATTAAAGACTGAATTCTGAGCAGTGTAAGAAAATAGTGTGACTGCTGTAAAACACTGTATGACCCCGAATGGATCACAAAACCTGACTGAAATGGGTCTCCGAACAAGACACCGGGTCTCAGGCTGGAAATACTAAACTCTGAACTTGAGGCTTTCTTTGGTGACCTACCAGATACAAGAAGTGTGTAGTATGTGTCTATGCTCTTATTTACACCAAGGACCTACATGTGAAATAACCCTCATAAGCTCCCTCGCTGACTGAATCTGCAATCTTACAGCTATGTTAAAGAAGCTAACCTCTATATTGTAGTCAATGGACGTGTGTTGTTTGAAGTTGTGGTACGTATGGAAGTGATCAGATTTGGATACAGAGTACTGTATGTTATGTGTTTGCCTGTCTGCTGTTCAAGTATTACTAAAAATTGTGTAAAAATTCTGTTCATGTGTTTCTTTTCAGTTCTGTTTACCGTTACAGGATGTACATAATGATCAAGTGCAGCGCACAGTAATAAACAGTAAACAGAAGCCAGGAGTGTGGAGCTTCATTCCTCAGGTTTTCTTGCTGGTGTCTCATTCTGAACACAAGAGGGCAGCAGCGCACAACACAAAAACACAACACAAAAAACACACTCGTGTCGTGCATTGTGCTCACTGGTGGAAGTTATTATTTAAGTAATAGTGCCAGTACAGACATCTAAAACTACAAGCAACCATATTTAGATAAACGTACACAAATATTATCAGAAAATAAAGTTAAAGTATCAAGATAAAATTACTTCTTATGCAGAAATGGACTATTAAGTAGGGTATTTTATATTATTAGATTGTTATTTATGGTGTTGACACTACACAGTAAGAAGTTCAGCATTGAAATAACTCCCACAGAGTTGATGTCAGCACTTTTTAAAAAAACTTTTTTGGGCAGTGTTATTTTTACTGAAACAAAGATGTCCAGGTATTGATAATGGAAAAAAAATTTAATATTAGTCATATGAATTAATTCCAATAAACAACACAATTTTAAACAAAAATGCATTTTTAGTTTTTCCTTTGCACCCTTGCAGTCATTTAAACCCATTGATATACAGTATATATTTGTATAGTTGAATTTGTTTCTCCACATGTTACATACTGGACACTTATATTTATTCTATATTGTATATATTCTGCCACATTTTTGCACATGTACAAAATGGGGTTTTTTTGCACATTTCTTTTGCATATGTACAAAAATGCACATGTACATTTTTTTTTTTTTTTTTAATTTTTTAATTTTTTAACTTTCTGCACTGTCCTATAATGTGTGTTGCAACACTGGAATTTCCCCATTGTGGGACAAATAAAGGATCTCTTATCTTATACTGATGTCTGCATGAATGAGTAAAAAGTTGTGAAGAAGAAAAAGAAGAAGAAGATGTGATTAACTGCAACACTGAGCTCCCTTTAAATCAGACTGATTTCATATTACACTTGAATGAGGGTGGAAATCAACACTGAAGCATTCCACCCTCAACCCTCCAGTTTCCCCTTCGTGCTTTAAATATGGAAGTGATTAGTAGTTCAGTTTAGCGGTTCCCAACCTGCGGCACAGGCCCCTCCAAAGGTCACATGTAAATTGTGTGGGGGTTGTGGTATGACGGATGGGAACAACAAAAGAAGAAACACAAAGTTCCTCACAAGGTTTTCTTGTTAATTTATTCATTGTGGAATTTTCTTTGACCTTTTCCAGAATGAAATCTGGATAATTGGACACCTTTACCTCACTGGTCCTCAAAGGTTTAAGGTTTAATCTGCCAAGGTTAGGTGGGAGATACGCTGATAACAAATGGACATAGACATCTAACATATAATGAGGCGGCAAAACACTGTCAGTATTTTTGTAAAGTATCAACAGCCAAAAAAAGTGTAATGTTATGCAATGGTTGTATTTTCAACGTTAGGTTTATAGTGTAAAATCTTAATTTAAAAGGTAACTACTGGACTAAAAAGCACAAATAAATATCTAAGTGGAGAAAATTTGAAGTGAGGGAAATACTTAAGTGAAGTCCAAGAAGTGTGTTGACAGGGATATCAGACTAAAACTTGTAATATGATATTTTGTGTCTATAAAATAAGTCTATCACTTTAAAACATTTTCCCCTTAACTTCTAAACTTCTTCACATCCAAAGTTGACCTGTTGTTCCCTCAATGACTCCAAACACCATTGTTATAGCTTCTTAACACCAATGTTAAGAAGCTATAACATATAGTACAGTGCTTCTGTTTACTAACTGGTGCTTCATCCTAAACTTCTTTCATATGTAACCAGTTAGGGCCCCAGATCCGGGAAAAGCCAGGACTGCAGTGCCAGTGTTTGACTATCCAGAAGGAAATTTAGGATAATTGAAAATAATCCCCTCCAATCGGTGATTCATTGTAAAACAGAGTCAGTGCTGCGCTCTTCAGTTTTTCCTTCCTGCAGCTTGTTCTGCTGACGCACTTTCTGAGAAGGATTCTGTGTTGATGGATGTACACCATTCACATGGGTTGTGTTATTTCTCATGATATCTACACCATTAAACACAGCTCTCTTCTAGACATTAACACACTTGCATAGTCACACAGAGTTTGAATGAAAATCTGGACACAGTAGATGCATGGATGACTTTTGGAGTAATCTAAATGGTGGAAAATATTGGGAGGGATGTTACATCAGAGAGTTAAAGTCATCACTTTGAAGAACGTATCTGCTGAGCAAATATAACAAGATGACTCAGATATTGAAGAAGAAAATCATATTTGTGACAAAATAAGAAGTAATTTCTGAAAATTATGTTCTCGATAAAGTACTTGAGAACAATCTCCTGCTTACTTTGCTGTTTTAATGAAAGTTATGTAATTTAATTAAAGCAAAATGACACCAAAAGTTATTCAGGCTGAATATATTTCCTATATACATTTACTCCTAATTGCTGAGTGCTCTGTTTTGCTCTGATTTATAATTTAATTGGATCTTATTCATGTATTCATTGATCTTAAGCAGCAATTGTATATCAGCATAATATGTTGTGTTGTGGCTGATCGTTGCTGCTTACATCCCCCCAAAAAACAAACTACATCAATTTTAAGTGGCTGTGAAGGTAGAACTGCTTACATGTTTTTTATATAGTCAATATACCATTTAAAACACTGCTTAAGTACTTGGATAAAATCAACCTCCACCTGGACAGTGTGCACTTTGTTTTGACAGATGGTATTTAACCAAGAGAACATTGTTAATATGCATTAAGAGTGTAGAAAAGCTGGAAACTGAATAAATAACACCTGTGTGTCAATGTACACATGAAAGCTTTGAGTACTGCTGTGGATACATGAGCTGCTGCTGGAAATGACCTGTGATATGTTTTCAAAACAGTTCACATGATGCTCTGCATAAGTATGTATAAATAAGATAAAAAAAACAACTAATGTTAGAGTGGTTGTACGGGCACAGTATGTACTGTGGTTATCACACAGTCAGCTGATTGGATTGGAAATGTTCATATGTCTCCAGAGATGCTGCTCCATCAGTGGGAATTGATAAGAAATATAAACAGTTATTTTCACATGGCCTCTCCCGTAAGTCGCCATTAAAAGAAATACATGGAATTGAGCTGATTAATTTGTTTTCAATATGTTTTTATGTCTATATCGTGCTGCTGCTTTTTATTTTTTGATATGAGGAGTAATTGGTTGATTCAGATTCAGAACATGTAAAACATCAACGGTGAATTAATTCACAATTTATTTAAACATAATCAACAAGAAAGCTCTCAGAGGTTATGAGACTTATTTCTGAGTTTTTCCTATTTTCCCTCCATGTTTCACTGTCTCTGTTTCCCCTGTCATTTTGTGTAGGTTTTATGTCACCTTGCCTTTTCCTGTTTTATGAAGTAAAAGCACTGTAAGAGCACTTCCTCTCAGTCATATTAAAAATTACTTTGATATTAAAAACTTACTTGTACTTTTTCCTCCTGTTTGATTACTGGCCTCGTCCCAATAGATCTCACCCGTAGTGACATCCAAACACAAGTGGTCAGCAGAATGGTTTGGAGACATATGCTGAATAAATGTGTGTCTTTTTGTACTTTTGCAGGATAATTACTTTCATTGAACACATGTACATTTTTTAGCATTTGAACCTCTTATAAAACTCTCTGGATGCTGAAGGACTTACCATCCTGGAGAGCACAATTGTGTCGAGGTCCTGGCTGCAAGGAGCTACCTATTAACAATAGTAATAATAATAATAATACTAATTTCATAGCAAGTATAATTTACTAATGATTATGGACTCTATCTGGTTACTCAACGGCGACGTTTATCCTCCCACCGGCTCCAGCTCCTTCAATGGTTAGCCTCAAACCGACTCCTGCTAGCCTCAGGCTTACTAGCCCCTTGTCAGTTTCAGTCCCTGTGATGGCTAACCTCGAGCCAGCAAGGCCTCTGCTAGACCTTACTCCAGGCCCTACCTGTTCCTTGCCTGATCCTGTCCTGGAGCCTCCTTCTGGAAAGTCCTTGTCGATGATGTTCCCCACTGCTGCTCAGCTCTCCAGCTCTCAAAGTGGAGTCATTATTACCCCAGGTCGTTGATGCCAATTCTGTTCCTGGACCTGTCTATGGGTCATCAGGAGGTGCCCCAACTACTCCTAGGTTGTCTTACAGTGCCTCTACAGCAGGTGTCTCAAACTTGTGCCATGGAGGGCCGAGACACTACAGGTTTTCTTTCCAGCCGGCCACTAAAGCGGGTGATATTAATCATCAACACCTCCTTCAATTTAAGGGAAGGAGCTCATCAGTGAGATCAGCTGCTGGAGAGATGGTTGGAAAGAAAACCTGCAGGGTCTTGGCCCTCCATGGCATGAGTTTGAGACCCCTGCTCTACAGTCTCTGGCACATCAGATGTCATCTGCCTTGGCTCGGCCTCCTCATGTGACAGTTTCTGGCTTGGTAGATGCCATTTTTGTCTTTGAGGCTTCCCCAGAGTCAACCTTCATGAAGACTATTTCCAGCTAAGCTTTGACTGCCTCCTCACCAGACCCCGAGGTGGAGCTGGCTGGAGTCTCACCTGTCCCCGAGGCTGGCTGGCGTCTCACTGTTGGAGCTGGCTGCTGTCTCTTCAGTCCCTGAGCCAGCCAGTCCCCCAAACCGCCTCATCTGTTCCTGCCCCAGAGTTGCAGCAACCTTGGGTGTGCCTAACAGCTCTGGTCCCCTGCCTCCAGACTGTCTCTGTTGTCTCCGCCACCGGCAACCACCTGTTCGGCCACTTGAGGGTCTCTGCCTACCCATTATAAATAATAGTAATGTTTCTGGATTATTTCAGACAGGATCCCATCCTATGATCTTGCCCAAAATGTAATGATTTGTTCCTGAAATTATGTATTATCTTAAAAAATAAGCATCAAGAGCTCTTCATAAGCTTTTTGCTAATGTTTTCTAACTGAGGAACAAAAAGACAAACTGAGGCAAAAACACATCTTGACCAAAATAATGGATACTGCACTTCCAGAAGCATGATTTAACCTTTGTGTTTTTACTTTACCTTTAAAATCCCATCCACAACACTGTGTGAAATGCAAGGAAGCTGCCTCATTTAAAGTCCACTGCTCCTGCTTTTTGCCAAAAATTAATCACATCATGGTTATCAGGAGGCATTAAGTTGAGCACATAATGAGTGTTGTTTTTTTTTTGGCCTCCGCAGCCTTAGACCTCAGTGACACTGTGTTCTATGACCTGCACTTCCTGCTAATAATCACTCAAAAACAGCACAACACAAGCATCAGGTCATTAAAATGCTAGGCTAAATGTAATGGCCTGAAATACTAGTGGAAAGGCATCATTACATTTTGAAGGGTCTTTTTCCATTAGTGGGTTTCTAATCTATACAGAGGGCAAATGTTGTTGAACACAGAACAAATCACATTCAGATGTGGTTTGAATCTTTGTATCACAGACGGAAAACATTCGTTTGTAAATTAACATTTTATGATCGTTTTATCAAAGTTCTTACATAGAATTACTGCTCTGTCATATTTACCACTAATAAACTAAAGTATCATCAATTTTCCCATCACTGCATGCACTGACTTGATAAAAAGGATCCTATTAAAACATGTTTTCTCTGATGCAATAAGAATAAAAGATATTACAGTTGTGGTTTGTGTGTGCGTGCATGAAAAGGAATGTGCAGTTTGCATGCCAAGACACTGAGATACTGCTGCCTGGGAGGAAAGGCTTCACACAGGAAGCAGCCACAGAACTTTTGATTTGTATCAATAGTGGTTTTGACATTTCCTGCACTTAGATGAAAACAAGTGACAGATAACTAGATCTATCTTTATTTTTCCAAACTGAATATCCCCTTCATCTTGACAACCATTTCACTTTAAGCCCTTAGTTAACAATTATAATACATATATAAAGTAAAAAAAAGATTAATTTCACATGATGTTAGAGTGTTATTAATTCATAACACCACTCCGGGTGTCATGGAGGACAGTGTGATGACTCTGCTGTGGTCAGCAGAGTTTTGGTATCTTACTGGCAGTTTAAAAATAGCAGTGCCCTTTTTGGCCGTGGCTCCTCATAGGCATGGGTTACAAATACAGCTGCAGCTGTGATGGAAAACAACAATGGAACTTGTTATAAAAATAACTGCTGTTTTAAAATACTATGACTTTTATTGGGGTTTGTTGCTATTTGCCTCTGGAGATTTGGTTTCCTGCTTGTTTTTGGGTTGATCTGATTATTGTTTTTTGCAGCAGGAGCAGCAACAGTTGTTAAACTATAAGGTGGACCTGTTTTCCATGCTTTCCATGCTGCTTTTCCATGTAAAGGTTAAGTGGTGATCCAGTAATCTCTGTTGGAAAAGTGCTCAGACTGCAGCCTGATGAAGACGCTCCATGTTAGAAATCTGTTTGGAAGGTGAGATTTGTGAATCCTCATCTTTTGTTGAGCTATTCCCAAAATCACAGGTTGTCATAATATCTGAAAGTGTCCTCTAACCCTCCTCTCCTAAATATTAATAGATTTATTTATTTCATCTACCTATCATATAAATAACTGCCAGTGCACGGAGATACTGTACAGTTGTTAGTAGAATGCTTAAAATAGAATGTGTTTATTGTCATCAAACATGAAGCAGGACGAAATTATTACACCTGAATAATAGGCTTAATCAGTATCTTATGAACAAACAAAGGTAACAAGCATTCATTTATATATATTTATACAAAAAAGTCCTTGCACCTTTGATTCATCACTTCCTTTCCACAATGACTTTTTGGCCACTTGGAGTCATTGTGAATGACATCACTGACGCCTTAATAATTACAGTAGTTGTGAATGTTACCATGCAGGTGTTCAGAACAGGTGTTTCAAACTTTTTACCCCCTAAAATAACAGTCCCACAGACTCCTGCTATTTCTACCTCCACCAAGTGGTTATGTTTTCACCTGTATTTGTCTGACCATCTGTTTATTCGTCCGTTTGTCTGTCTCTTAACAGTATTTCAGAAAAAGTACAGGACAGATATTTTTGGGAGATACGGTACTATCCTAGAAACAAACAATTACATTTTTTGGCAAGAACAGAGATAGGAATCCAATCTTTAAAAAAATAAATAAATAATCCAGAATCCCTGTCTTTTATAATGGGTGAATACTTTATCAAGATAGTGTTGTTGTTTCACCACAAGAGAGCATCAGTTTTCAGTCTATAGCATCAGTACAGCTGGATTATGCTGTGGTGGTGGTTTGCACTCTCTGAGTGCTTTCTCGGTATCTGTTGTAACTATTATACCATAAATATGTTGTTTCTACTTTGTTTTTTGGTCTGTGCTTGTCAGGCATTTACAGCTGAGCAGGTTGTCTATAGTTGTTATTATATGTTGCTGATGTGAGATATTAGTTACAGCAGCTAGTAGTGGACTCTGTGGACTCTCCATTCTAAAGAAACAGGATTTATTTTTAGACTCACAACAACCATATCCTGCAGGAGGTTTGTTCCCAGCTCCCTGATAAATAAAGCAGTTGTATCCCAGGGTTTGTTGGCTTGGTCAGGATCAGTGTGGGTCAGTGTTCACTGGGGGGGCTACTGGAAATGGCGTGGCTTTGCAACCTAAAGGCAGTTCTTGGCCTTGAGTGCGTCAGAGGAATCAGGGGATCAAATATCACTTGTAGCATACAGTACACACACACACACAGAGTTGGGAAGAAAAACCCCCTTGTACCTCTGTTGAAGGGGAAAATTTGAGATGACCGCTGACAGAAGGTAGGCCTGTTACTAAGCTCTTGTTTTCACTAAGCGTCTGTGAAACCCCTTTGTGCTCTACAGCTACAAATACACTCATCTAGCCCATGCACATGCAATCATAATCAAAGATGGCTTTTGTCCAGAAAAATGTGATCCCTGTGCCAGCCACACTTGAACTGCAAACGCACCTGCAGATTAGTGCATTTACACCCTGGCTTGAGTGTGGTGTTTGGTGAGTGGTTGGTGTGTATTCTGACACTGTGAATCAGAAATAGCCCCTCATGCCCAGAGACACACTGCTCCACATAAAGCACTGTGGTCTGAGTGCACTTTCAAAATTCCCATCTGGCCGTGTACTGCTACAGCTATTGAGGATATCAGCTGGAAGATAAACTTAACTTTTCATGTTAAACTTCTGTGGATCTGCTGTGTGCGGCAGTCGGTGAGTAATGTTTAAAAAATATTGCAACTTTTAATAAGACAGAACAAAAGCTGCAAAATGAAGGACGAGCTACTCAAGGTGCCCACACAGACATATTCATACTTTAACTGATAATTAAAATGTTGTCAGTTTGCTTATTGTTTTATTCCTGGGAGTTGTTCTGATGTGGTTATTCAGGGAAATAACTTGCAATCACGGCAGGTTCAAACTGGTGTTTCTCCTCAGTCTCCATCTTCTCTTTAGTCATAATGAAACAGCACTTTCCTGTCACTGTATCTTTTTTTCATTGTCTTTATTTCTGCCAACTTCTGTTATTACTCACAAACTCTTTGTTATGATAAAATGCCAGACCTTCGATGCTGTCTGTTTGCACATTGTGCCTCCACAATGATCATAACACTGCTGCATCTTGTCTTGTTGGCATGAATAAGATGTGATGGGTGGCAGTCTGTGTGTAGGCCAGTTATAGTAAGAGTGAAAAGATGAGCATTTAAAAAGAGAAAAGAGAGAGAACTGTGATTAAAATGTATGGGGGAGAGAGCAAACACTGGAGACAACTGCTGGAGAGTTGGTGAAAGCCTCTCTGGATGACCTGGATGAGATGGAGAGGAGAATTGATGAGAATGACAAGAAAACAGTTGGCCCAATGACGTAGCTCTGATATTAGGAATGGGGATGGGTTCGACAGTGTGTGAAAGTAGAAGTGATGAAGATCACAGAGCAGGAGGAAAAACCCTACAGGCAGATGTGAGGGAAGAGGTCAAAGCTTTATTTAGCATAAAGATGCTAAGCCAGGCACAGCAACAGGTGGGGCAGTGAATTAGCTTCATCGCTCTATAGCAAGAAGGTTGTGGGTTAAGTTCAGGCCTTTGCTGTCTGCAGTTTGCATCCTCTCCCAACCCCTGAAAGAGTTTTCCTTCAGTACGTCCTCCAGCAGTCCAACGACATGCAGGTTATGTTTAGCGGTGATGCTATACTGGCTGCAGGTGTACAGCAGGATGACAGCCACTTTTGCCATCAACAATGAACGAGATTGCGAAGTCCCAGACATGGCAAAAAGCCCTCACCTTCTTGGTTTTATCCCGGCACAGAGTCAAAGTCGTGTGGCCGGCCACAGGCAGCGACGATCAGCTTTTTCTCCATTTCTGCTTCTTAGTCCTGTTGAGTGAATTTCAATGCTGATTGTTATTTTCAAAGCCATGTAATTTTCACTCAAGTTTCAAGTGTTGCAGCTCGCAACCATTTGCATCACCTGGCTCAGATTCATGTGTATCCTTTGCATTCACTGATGTGTTTGGTGTGAACCATAGACTGTGTATGAAGTCTATGGTGTGAACGCAGCTTAAGTATGATTTCCAGAGGGTACCCACCTCTTGCCAGCTGGGATTGGTTCCAAGACCAAGCAGTTATTGATCAGAGGTTGATGCTAGTGTTGTAGTCAAGACTGCACCAACCGAGACCAAGACATCACCGAGTCCAGAGTATCGAGACCGAGACAAGACCAAGACACTGGCAGGTTGAGACCAAGACAAGACCAAGACTGTATATATCAAAGAAAAATAATACTTCTTATCAAACAAATCTGATGAACCACACTGATTCAGTGTTATTGACTTTGAACTAGCTAGCACAGCGTGAGCTTTCTGGCTCATTACTGAAGCAAACGATTGAATTTCTGCAGCTGAAGCACCAACATGGTGGACGCTGTAGACTAGAAATACGTCCCGTTGGTCGCATCTAAAGTTCAGCCCATTTACTGGTGTGGTGAACAATGTTTCCAGTGCATAAGAGCCTCACAAGTAACGCCTGGGGGCTCGACTAATACCTGGCGTGTTCATTGTTATTCCATTATCTTGCTTTTGACAATGCTACACAAGCTAACTTGGCTGTAACATAAAGTCGGTGCTATGAACGTCAGCAAAAAATGATTGTGGGAAGAAAAAAGCTTATTTTCACTTAATGTCTTAGGATGGTGTATTGAAATTTTCTGATTTTAATTTTCCCAGTCTAGCTAATTTAACGGTTAATTTTCCTGTCCTTATGCTTCCTCTCAATGTGCGGATAAAAGTTTGATGTTGTCCCAGCGGTTTGTGGGAGTTGTGCACGGCAGAATTTGCACACTGCAGAGTGTCGTCGCTCGCATGTTGTTTTGCAGATGAACTCTTTGTGATTTTGGAAACCAAACTTGATGATTGCTGAACCTGCCGACATTTTTAATTCCTTCCCAGGGGCACAGCGTCTCCAGTTGTCTTCATCCAGGCTGTGGACAGGAAGTGACACCGGGAGGGCGGCTGCTGCTTTTTAGTTTTCTCACTTGTCACAGTAGCGCTGGCCTGGTCTCGAACGGTCTTGATCATAAGTCCGGAGTCTGACTCGTCCGAGATCGAGACAAGACCGAGTAAAAATGCCTTCGATTCCGAGACGAAACCAAGAGCCTTAAAAAGTGGTCTCGAGACCAAGACTGATCTCGGGTACTACAACACTAATTGATGCTATAGGATTCAAAATTCAATAATAGCTCTACCAACATCTCCAAGCTCATTTATTGACACATGATACACTCGTTGAGAAAATTCACGTATAAAAAAAGTAGGGTAACATCTTTTAATTTGTCTGTGATTGACCATGTTTGTTAAATACAAACAGAGATTGTGGTACGAAGGTATTTCTTTTACCTTTGTGCAGGAGCAAGCCAAGCCTATTGCTGTCTGCAAAAATCTATACCTGGCTTTTAATGATGGATTTCCAACAATAAATTTAGTTCTGATATATTTCAGTTCTAAGCATCATTTCAAAAAAGTTAATTTTTCCCTTCAGATAACAAGACCTCATGTTCTGGCTGCAAAACCTGAGGCTCCACAGAAAGACAAGCTGTGACCATGCTTCTGTCAGAGACACATTACAGACGAGCCTGAGGCAAAAACCAACCCAGTCCGACTTCGATCTCTAGTCCAGTGTCAGAGGCTCGGAGGAGGAGACCCCTGTTTCTCAATTTATGCCAGAGCAAACAGCTGTGGTCGATGTGCTGAGCCCATTTTGCTGTCAATTGGAGCAACTAGTTTATTTAAACTGGGAGGGAAAAAGATCAGGTTATGGTCACAGACATCTCCATGGTGATATTAAGCTGTTTGCTCAGTTGGAGCTCATGGGCTGAAGCAGCTACGAGTGTAAATATCTGGTTTACCCTTGATCTGTATGTTCACATTGGAGGCAGGACTGTAAAGGGCACTAACATCTTGTTTTCTGTTTTTCTTGTTGAAATTTAGCAGTTTTGCCAACCTGAGAGCCTTCTCTGTAAATACACATATTTACTTGATTGCAAGAGTTCGATAAGATTGATGTGAGCAAGTATGTTAAAATGTTATCGTAGTGGCTGTGGGTGCTGTTTCCTGCTGCTTTCAGGATTATGCTGAGTCAGCTGGCTGCAGATACAAGATTGAAACTCACTGAGAAGATAAGATGGATACACTTAGATATTCTCAAGAAAACATAAGTGTTGAGCACGAAGTTGAACTTTACTTTTGCGGCACACAGAACATTTCTGTAGATAATTACATTTTCCAGTTCCAGTTGATTCACAATTGTCAATTACTGGTATTGTTTAGTGGGTACATCATGTCAAGTTATGGGGCAAAAATAATATTTATCAGTAACAAACCACTTCACTCATGGTCAAAACTATGATTTATAAATAATTACCAAAATTAAATGTCATATGAGCAGGATCTGTTTTTTACCCACAGCTGACAGATTTTCAGACATCATCATCAGACATCTACAGACTTATTCAGTGACCCTGACCACAGTGTTACAGGACTGGGGCCTTGTTGATCCCTATCTTTAAACAGTGTGACCCAAACTTGTCAACTATGTTATTTCTATATTCAATAATTTGTTGTTTCCTAATCATTCATTCAGTCATCTTCTGTATCCGCTTATTCATTTGGGTCGTGGGGTTGTTTCCTAATCATTTTGTGAAAACATAAAGATATATAATCATTTCTTGATTATAGGAAAAACCTCAGGAGTTTTGTCAGATGTTTTCCAGATGAATGTCCTTGAAATAACTGCTCCATTTCATAATACATTTAAGACCTTTAGCAACATAATTTAACAGCTAATTGAGAAAATACATGTTAATAACAATTTGCAAACTGAACTTTTGGTGTGACCTCTCTTTTCTAAATCTGTTTGTACAAAATCAGTTGAATGGTGTATTTCTAAATGGACAAAAGAGCTGTTATTCTGTCATCCATTTTCAATACCTTCTTGTTGTCATTCAAGGTCACACCAGACACTGAACTAACACACACACAGTGTAAGTGTCCAGTCTAGGCCACATGTCCTTGAAGGACTACACCTGACACACAAAGCACAGACAAATGGACCTGTACAGACCAGACATTAGCACATGAATGTTTTTGTTTGCTTGTCTGTTTTCTGTGCAATGAATCATCAGCGTGATATCCACCATCCATGGGCACATCATGGCCAAATATTCTGGGGCTGTGTCCGCAATAATAATAATGATAATAATATAATATTGATTGGTTTTAGAAATGTAACAGTGCAACTGTTTTAGTAAGGAAGACATTACATTGACAATTTCCACAAGTATGGACTTGTGGAAATGAAATTCTCCACTTGGCTCCACTTTTTCTATTTAACGTCATTATTGTTGTGCTCTTTATCGGATCTCTCTTTACTTACCATCACAAACAGTTCCTGTTTTCCTCACACTAATAATTTACCCTCATGTTCTCTTTAGCTAATGTGTTTTTTCTACTATCCTGCTTTAATAGCGAACAAATAAACACATGTACTCATATATATGTGCACCCACACAAACAACATTTCCTTTTAACACCTACCCAGTCGCTGATGGATCTGTGCAGGTCACTGAAAAAGTCAAGCTGAACCAATTAAATGGTCTGTTGTTAGTCTCCTTGTGTTTTAAATCTCACCTTTGTTTTGTTAACTATTACACTTGAAATATTTGCTGTAAATCCCATGGCAAGACTCAGTGGCGAGAAAATAATAATAATAATGGTTTGGATTTATATGGCGCTTTTCTCTGGAAGTCCAGACTCAAAGCGCTCACACAGAGACCATTATTCATTCACACCTATTCACACCAGTGGCGGTAAGCTAAGTTAGCCACAGCTGCCCGGGGCAGACTGACGGAGGCGTGGCAGCTAATTTGCACCTACAGCCCCTCTGACCACCACCAACCCATTCATCCAACATTCATGCAGGGCAAGGTGGGTAAAGTGTCTTGCCCAAGGACACACCGACAATGACTGGGAGGAGCAGGAATTGAACCACCGACCCTTTGGTTGGTAGACGGCCACTCTACCACTGAGCCACTGCCGTCCCAAACAAAACAAACAGCAAAACAAACAGCAGTGAAACTGAACTGAAAGTAATTTATGGCTTCAGGTTGCAAATATACATTTACAGACCGTGTTTTCTCAGAAAACGCTGCAATAGCAAATTGTTATTGGTGATTCTGTGGTCTCGCCTGAAAGAGCAGATGGAGCAATTTCATTCAGAAAAAAAAGAATGAAAGCATCCTAATGACTGAATGAAACTTTGCATCAGTTTACCCAAATGACACTTTCCTGCCAGGCTTCATGTCCTCCAAGATTTGCTGCTGAGGAGATGCACTGAGCGATTAAAGCACAGAGTATGACTCAACCAGAGACAGGTGCCAGGATGTTATTGCCCGCTGTTTGATGACCCTAGATCAGGGGTGTCAAACTCATGCCATGGAGGGCCGAGACCCTGCAGGTTTTCTTTCCAACCAGCTCCTGAAGCAGGTGATTTTAATGATCAGCATCTCCTTCAGTTTGAGGAAAGGAGCTTGTCAGTGAGATCACCTGCTTCAGGAGCCGGTTGGAAAGAGAACCTGCAGGGTCTCGGCCCTCCATGGCACGACTTTGACACCTGTGCCCTAGATTGTTTCAATCTGAGTCGATGCTGAATGATAACAACGGACACAAGTGGGTAAGTGAAAGAAAGAAAGAAAGAAAGAAAGAAACTAATTGCTCAGAGGCTGATAAAGGACTTTGGTGACTATGTCCACTGCATGTGTTTGTTGCTGTTTCAATTTAAAAGAGAGCACCAAATTAAACCCTCCTACCATGTACTGTAAATCCTCGATGCATTGATCAAATATTTACATTTTTTCAAATCAGAGCTTGAATTTTGAAGTGACAGTCCCACTGTGAGGAGTTATCACTCAGCATGGACATTGTCCAAGGTTTTGATCACAGGCCTTGATAACAACCCCTCAACCAGTCTAAGTCAAACAGAGCTCAGTCAGTAAAAAACACACAAACCTAAGTGCTCAGCACAGGGACTGAGCAGTTTAAAGGGCTTGAATTTACTGAAAAAAAAAACTAAAACAAGATGTAACCAAGGCAATGAAAACCAAAAGAAGCAGGTCAGAAGTCAAGGTACACTAAACAGACATGGCAGGTACAAACCTGACAAGCAAACTCAACTGAAACAAAGTCCAAGTGGCAAAGAGAGGCTGTGGGAGTACAGTATATATGTGTATACATATAGTGTTGTAGTCAAGACCAACTGGGACGAAGACATTTTGGAGATTAGAGAGTATCAAGACCAAAACAAGATCAAGACATTTGCAGGGTGAGACTGAGACAAGACCAAGACTGTATATGTCAAAGAAAAATCACAACAAAACAGAACCAAATGACCAGCATCTTTTCTTTTTTTTAAAATTAAGTTTGCTTTTTTATCAATACAACAGCAATAAAAACTAATTTTCCTAGTGTCTCCAGTTGTCTTCATCCACTCTCTGTGTACATGGGACATGTCACTCTATGAGTCCCAAAGACCACATGACACCGGGAGGGCAGCAGCTACATTCTACTTTTCTCAGTTATCACAGGAGTGCTGGTCTGGTCTTGGCCTGTCTTGATCAAATAACCCGAGTCCAACCTGTCCGAGACCGAGACCAGACCGAGTAAAAATGCCTTCGATTCCGAGACGAGACTGAGACCCTTAAAAAGTGGTCTCCAGACCGGTCTCCAGACCAAGACTGATCTCGAGTACTACAACACTAGTATATAGTAGCACAGGCTGCACTGAAATAACACTGGAGTTAGTGTAATGAAGAAACAAACTCCAGCACAGAATATGTACGATTGGGATTATAACATGTACTTATACTCTTCCTTAAAGCAACATTTTTTTCACTTTTTTATCTTGAGCGGGTAAAACTGCATGTTGTCTGTCAGTGTTTGAAGCAACAACATCCTCATTAACACGTGATCTGTGTTATTTATGCTCGTCATCACAATATTTTCTTGCTGTCTCAACTCTGCCTGCAACCTGATCTGATCTCAGTGTGCACATTAGTCAGGCAGGGTTCACTGACTTGTCACAGTACATCCAGACCAGAGGAAGAAACACTGTCGCTCACTATTCACGAGTATTTGCAGTTGTTGGATCCGTGTTACTCCCACTATCTGTAGCTTTTTCTGGTCTTGGTTCAGTTAGTAAGGAGTGGTGGAGTGAAGTGGATGTTTCCACTTGCTGGGCAGATTTTATTCTTCATAAAGATTCATCTGTACAGACTGAATTTTCACCTGAGCAAACCGTTATACAAATAACTTTCACCAATTTGAGATGAATCTGAAAGTTCTCCAGTCCTTCTTATGTGCTTATGTATAGACAATGTATGTATGATGTTTTGATGAGTTAAACACATAATGTACAGAAAAGGACGAAACAACAGGGGCTCAAAAATGAGGCCAGTGTGGAAGTGAAAAAATGTGTAACACTGCCAATGTTCTCTAATCCATTTCAGATATGATCTATTTGATCTGATACCGGTGTGTTCAGACAGGCCATCTGGATACAGATTGCATCAGCAGGTGTTAATGACTCATCTGAGGCAATTTTTCAGTTTTAATTTAAATTCATTTAAATTTTCTCGATACTTTTGGGAAATTTGATAAAGGCAAGGGAAAAACCTAAATTGCTGCAACAATAAAAAAATATTATTATTTGAGTTTGATATTTTGTGCAAAGCCCAAAGCTCAAGCATCTTTATGAAACTCATCAAAAGGGAACAATTTTGTGAAATTACTTTTCTTCTAAAACCTCCAAAAACTTATTTAATGGTGACAGCAGCAGCACAAACACAAGCTCAGAGTGTTATCACTTGACAGTCCATTTCTTGACACTCTTGCTGTTACTTTATTGTGCCGGGTGGGAGGGTACAGACAACCAGGTTTAAGATAATAAAATCTGATGACGCACGAGCTTGGCATTGAGACTCCTCAGTACTTTCTCCGCTTCAGCCTTTTTTCTTTAATTCTTTCCATATTCTGCTGAGGGAGGTGGAAAGATGAGAAGTATCCTTCATAATCTCGCTCGTCTCTCTGAGGAGAAAGTGAGGGGGGAGCTGTGTGAATGTCTGGGCTCATAATCCACTCCGTGTGGAATAAGTGACGGAGCAGTTTAAAGTGTCAGTGTAGGGACTGTAAGGAGAGGCTGTGGTTGTGGTTGGATGAGTGAGTGTACGGGGCTTTGATGATGCAGTTGTGGCAGCGCAGAGAACAAGGTGAGAGACAATACGATGCTGTGATGTCAACACATGATCACTGTGGTCTGTGTGTAACGCGGACAGAGGAAACCAAACAGCAACAAGATGACGAAGAAGCACTCACCCACCCCCACCCACCCCTCCTCAGGCACTTTGCTTTGGTCTCTGATGCTCAGGCCCTCCACCCCACACGGCCTCATCTTCTTCAAGCCCTGCTGGTGTCACAACCAGATGTTATCCACTCACATCTGGTACAAATGTGTGTGCGTTCGTCACAGTGTGCACCCACAACCCTCCCCAGCAGCCTAGCTCTTTGTGCCAGCTGATGAGCGTTAATAAGAACCATTAATTGTATTAGCTGAGGCTGCCTTGTTAACTCTGTGAGACCAGAGGGCTGCACACACTCACACACACACTCACTCACACACACACACTGGTTGGGTTGGGTGGGTTTATTGTATCGTGAGTGCGCACATGATCTCATGCAGCTCCAGTGGTGTTGCGACACACAGGAAAATCTTTTTAACAGAAACAGAGGACCAGAGAAATGAAGTTGAACTTTCTATTTACAACAGTGTTGTAGAGCTGCTGATATTCTAGTTTGCTGACATAAGCAAAATATTAGAATTAGAATATAAGAAATAACCATAAAAACTAATATATGGAAGATTATTCAACTAATGAACTGCTCATTTATAGTTTCAAAATTGACTGTTTTTGTAGTTTGTGCCAAACCATTGCAGAACTCTTCTTATTGAATATGCTGATGCTACTATGTTATGGTTGATACTGTTTCTGTCCAATCATATGCTTCTTTTTAAGTTGATATTTTGAATTGGCACAGACCTACTTAGTGAAATGTGACAATCATGTTTATTATTCTAAAGTGGAGTTATAACTAACGGTTATATTCAATATTATTTAATGTTTCAATCTACTAAAGACTTAATTATATTCAGTTCTTAATGATATTTAACACGTAAACTGGCTGTAGTGATTGGTAATTAAACACAGTTGTTCATTTATCATCATATTATGGATTATTTTTTTGAATTTGCTACCAGTCTAAATGCTGTTTTGCTTTATATTGGTTTTCACATACAAGTCCTCGACCAGCTGGTTGAGCTGCTCGACCCTGTCTCATACTTTCCCTCTGCTTCTGTGGAATATTGTCCGTTGACCTCGTCTGTCCCAGGACCTGATGTCTGGCAGGTGCAGCCTCACATGTGTAGCTCTGCACTTTTAATTTAATAAGCAGCCGCTCAACAGTGGAAAAATACAGTGTTGGTTAATGAAAATATGTAAAATGACCTACATTTATGAAACTGTGCAGATGTGTTTTCCCACCATGAAAGAACATCAACTTGACAGTGAAATTGTGCAGTGGAAAGATGTGGTGGTTTTACAAGGAGGTTTTTGGGAAGATGCATTCCCACAGTTTCTCTCCTGTCTATCAGGTTTCATCACCTCCACCAAGGAGTCAAGTTTTTACCACATTGGTGTGTTTGTTTATTTTCAGAGAAAAACTACTGACCAGATCTCGATTTCCTTTTTTGTTTTTGGAAAGGGTACGAAGGATAGATACTGGATGGGATCATGTCTTAAAAATATCTTTAAAAAAACTCCTTCTCTTGTAATAAACAAATGGTGATAGTGTTGCATGTTCACCACAAGAGGGCAACAGTGTTCAGTCTATAGCAGCACCAAAAAAGGAGGACTTACAAGGTAAATTTAGACAAAACACACACACACACACACACACACACACACACACACACGGTATGAGAAAAAACCTGAATGTATAATGACTGAGCGATGTAAAAACAGGACAGGTGGAGGTGGCTGATCTGAAGGAGCAACAGAGAAAACCAAACTGATGAAGGCAAAACCAAGACAGAATGAAATAACATGAGTGTTGTACTGTATACACATTTGTTTATGCTCATTTCTTACTCATTAATGTGTGTAAGTTCACAGAGAGTCCAGCAGGTTTTATCATGTTCTGGTTCCAAAATATTGCTGAATTTACTATTACCGGACTTGTATGCTTTCACCAGACCTCGTGACAAAAGCAGCGTCAGCTTGCATTTCAGCAGGCGTCGCCAGCAAGGAGACATGTGATACAGCTGTGTCCTGGAAAAGTCATCGCACACAAACTGTGTCAGTGCACACAACTGCTTTTATGATGACGAAGTAAATTCATGATACAAACATGTACACTGAAGCTATGACTCAGCAATTTTATTTCAGAAAAAAAAACCCCATTACTAGTTCATAACAGCTGTTGAAAATAGGTAAACATGTTTGTTTGGCAAACTCACAACTTCTTTTACTCAACAGGCTTCTGAGTATGTGACTGCATTTCTCGGACATTCGTAGTCTATGGGCAAAATGCCAATGAAAATAAGGATGTCCAGTCCAAGGTCCTTCCACCAATACAAAAACACAGAGAGTGATAGTATAAATATTCAAACTACCTAAAAACACAATAAGAAAACCTGATGTTTTGAAATTAAGCAACAAAAACATATTAAAAGGATGAAAATACTGACAATATCAGCAGTGAAACAACGAAAAACTATATTATACTATGTTTTTGGCCATGCCTGTTTTGAACAAGCTGTGTCAGGTAAAGAGTAACAAGGTTAAAGAAGCTTCTTCACTTTACTTACAGGCCGCGCACAGGGTCAAACTAACAGTAGTTCAGTGTTGCTCCACTTGCACAGCACACTTTGGGCTTTTCATCCAGCGGACCTCTTTCATCCAAGATGACCTTTTTTTTTTTTTTTTTTTTTTTTTTTTTTTTTTTACATCAGTAGACATTTTAACTGTGAGCACTTAACTGACCTGGTGAATGATGAAGTTTCAGTAGATGCTGAAATGATTTATTCCACTGCATACTTTCACCCCCACCTAGGAGGTGACACAACAGTGACAACCATGTAAGATTGCTTTTTGTGTGTTTACCTGTCCATCCATCCATCTGTTGAATTTTTAAAAACTACTCAACAAATTTTGAAGATTTGTTTATTTTTGGGTGATACAGTGATTCTTAAGAAACAAACAAATATATTTTAGGTAAGATAAGAGGTGTATATTGCTGGAAAATAATCCCAAAAAATGTGGTGCGTCAGCTTGGTCAGGAAGTCGATGGTGGTGCGCGATTTTTAAAAAATAATTCTTTAATGTAAGTCTATTTCCTCACTTGAGGAAAATGTCAGGTGTGGCCCTTTAAGAGAATCACTGAAGCCGTTGCCTGTAGCTAATGAGGTAATTCCTGTCAGATCGCACGCTCTCGAACAATGGCCTTTCATTTGCCCTTATTTCCTGCTTTATTTCCTCTCCCTCACAGCAAGGAATAAAAGTGATAGACAGACATGATATTGAAAGCTTATTATGTAAAACTCCTGTTACATCACACCCTTCACTGATCAAATGAATTCAATCTGCATGTGAGACAGGATGCTGGAAGGGGGAATCACACAACAGTAGAATCGTGCCTGCATCCAAAATGAAGAGATGATATCATTCCTCTGCAGTGACATCATCGTAACCAGTCTGTAAGCATGACATCATCATCTTGGTATGTAATCCCCCCTGAGGTTTTTTTTTGTCTTTTTGTTTCATGTGCAGAGAGTGTGTTTAATTATTCATGAGCGGCTTCCCCGTCTGAGGCACAGGGGCGTTTTCATCCTGCAGGTCACGAGGGGCTGTTTGTTAGGAAGAGTCAGCTCGTAATGTGGTGATAGAGTGAGACGCTGCTTTACTCATCTGCTGTGGTAATATCACTGTAGCTCAGCTGTCACATCATCGCCCTACACAACAGTGACACAGGGATAATGACACTGAACATATGTCACGTGGTGCAGTGTAACTGAATACTTTTATTTTATACTGTTTTTAAGAACAAAACTAAGGTGATTTAATCAAGTATTTCCGTTTGATGTCAATTTAAAGTTCAGCTCTACTACCATTCATAAGGCTGTATTTTTTTTTCCCTGCACTCACAGCTTTAGTTACAAGTTATGATTTTTACGTATTTACACTGTATATTTCATTCATTCATTCATTCATTCATTCATTCATTCATTCATCTTCTATACCCACTTATCCAAACTGGGTTGTGGGGATACCAACATTTCATGAAATATTAAATTTTCTGCCTTTAATTTTAATTATTTATAAATCTGGAGTGTTGCCTGGATAAAACAAGTACTGTGATGGTGCCACTTTTTACCACTGACTGTGACATTTGTCCACAACACATCGTGGTCTGATCTTTGAACAAACCAAACCACCAACTGATTAAATGAAAAAATATTTTTACAAAAAAGAAAATAATTGTCAGTTTCCAGATTTGTAATAGTTCAAAACGGGCTCCACGTGTACCTACAACGATGCAGCATTTAGATTAATCCACATGTTATAGAGATGAAATATTGATATGTAATAGTAACATCTGACTGCAATTTGTACTTTTACTATTGTAGTGGTCAAAAATAATCTTAATAACACAATGATGGTTTTGCAATTGATCACAGCAAGACAAGTAGAAAACAAACAGCAAATACAAGCTCTTTACAATGTACAGTTTTTTTTCTTTATTTTTGTGTTTGAGGATTACATACCAACAGGATGATGTCATTGTTGCACACAGGTTGGGATGATGTCATGTCTTCATTATGAATGCACTGTACTGTAGGTGAGGCCCCTGCTGCAGTGTTTCCACTGCTCACTCAACTCTGCAATTTAACCTGATTTTAGACACTCAATCCTACACAGTAAATCTCATACTTGTGTGTTTCTTCCTGCTTTGAAAGAATCCCAAATATTTTCTGTGGCAGGAAATGAGGGTGGAATGAAGTTGCTTTCGTCGTCATGGTTTACAGGAATAGTCTCACTGGCGATTAGCTTTGGCAACGTGTTAGTGTTTTTCTAAAATCCAAAGCATGTTGACTTTGTGAGTAATGTCGTCTGTACATGTCAGAACTCTTAAAAAATAGCTCTCATCAAAAAGTATTTTGCAGTAAACTTTGTGAAGTTCCTAAGCTAATCCCAGCACTGTGAGTCATGTTCCCAAAAAAATGTAAATCAGGAATCATTACTGTCAGTTTTCCTTATTTTTTACGCAAGAAGGGAGCAGATACTGACACGTTTGAAGACATACTTCAGTCGACAGCGATGTCCTCTAATTGCAAGATAAGTATGACAGCAAAAAAACAAAAAAACAAAACAGCTCTTTTGTATTACGAGTGTGAAACCAGGTGCCACCAGCTTCCAGCACTCACTGCAGCCTTCACTGACAGAACTGATGCTGCCAGGCTGCAGGAAATAATGAGCCAAATCAATCTCTATAAAGATCAGTGGGCTGTAAATACGAAGCAGTGCGCCTCCGTCATGACGCAGTTTAAGGAAATCCATTTGCAAATGAATCTCCTCCCTTTTGTCAAATTTATGCAAAGCACACAATGACGCACCCTTTCTACGTCATAAAGTTTGATAGTGGTTGCACACACACACACACACACACACACAAACCTGTACTAATATACTTCTGAGGGCATTGTGCTGCAATAAATTCCCAGAGGATTACCATAACTTTACCCTAACTTCAAAACATACCTGCTCCAACCTCAACCTGACCCCTAACCTTCATTGGGACGTAAACTCCGACCTCCAACAGTGGTTTTCTTTAGCACTTTTGCCACCCAGCAAGACACTTGTAAGTCTGAAGCTTCTGTCCATCTGTGTCCTTCATGGACATTGCATATCTCTCTGTATTTCCACCAGAGTTTCCTTCCCCACTTCAAAGGCACACAGGTTTGAAAAATTGGAAGTTGAATAAACAATAATAAACTTTGCCCATATGTGAAAGTCTTGAACCTAATTTCATTGTCTGTCTTTATAAACATTAGGTATGTTGGTCTCTCTGCATTGTATAAACTGGATGGATGAGTATCATAGAGAATCAAGTCTAACTCTAATGTAAAAACATATTTTAACCAGAATGACCATCTCGAGTCTTTGTAGTTACATGTTGCAAAATGTTTCACCTCTTTCTGATTACAAAAACATTAGTTAGGTTTCAGAAAAATAAAATCAGATGTTGGGTTAAAATAGGAGACTTTAATTATAATTGTTTCAGTCATACATTGACACTGAGCTCATGGTTAAACACTGATTTAAAACTTGATATGAACACTTGTCTTCCGTGTTCAAGTCCAGTGTTTTGTCCACACATCCCTCCATCCTCAGACTGTAGCTCTACAGTTATATAGTTTCACTTCGTCCTTTTCTTTGATCATTGTTACTATGACCACTAGAGGCTGTTGTCAGTGAAATGCGACTGTGTGTAATAATCACACACTGTATAAAAAAAGATAAACGTAACCACATTGATACCAACCATTGGATTATTGACTAGGGTTTTGAAGCCGAGAGTTTGGTATTTAGCCATCACCATTTTTTTCTAGCCAGACGTGACCATATTTGGACAAGAAGGGAGAGCTGGGAATACAGCTGTAATTTTCAAAGGTTATTACCTCCGCCAAGGAGGTTTTGTTTTTGCTGGGGTTTATCTGTCTGTCAGTCTGTCAGTCTGTCTGTCAGTCTGTCTGTCAGTCTGTGTTCAAGATAACTCAAAAACTTTTGGATGGATTTTGATGAAATTTTCAGGATATGTTGGAAGTGGGAAAAGGAAGAACTGATTTCATTTTGAGGGTGATCTGCAACACCGTCTGGATCCAGGATTTTTTTTAAGGATTCTCCTTGCCAAGTCTCTCCTCGACGGCGTCCATCTTGATATGCTAGCGCATGCGCAGTGCAGTTGCTCGCTCCCTCCGCGCCCAGGCGACGCGCTCACATTTTTGGAGCTATATGCGGACGCCTCCACGCCTGTCCGCTCAAGCGCTTCCTGACGTGTTCCATGACATTTACGTGACGCGGACCCTCGTGCACCAACGCGGACATGCGGACGCGGAAAGTATCAATTGGCCTTAACAGTGCTTGGAGGAGGTCTGCGCTCTCAGGTGCTTTTCTAGTTAAATTTGAAATGAATGAATTATATAAAAATGTACCCACAGTACAGGTGTAAAGGGGAACTATAGCTTTAGAGAGTAAAATTGTATTTTGTACCAGGTAATATACATGATTTTATTCTGTTGTAAAGTTGCATCTTGAAACCATACCCAAGTGGCCATTTGAGGTATTGCAGTTACCCTTGAAATTGTCACTTATGGCTCATTCACACTGGGACCTACTCGCTTCTCTTCGCTTCGGATCGCTTGGGACTGCCCCCCCTCGGTAGCATTCACATTGCCGAGGATAGTGCCTCTTCAGTGTACCTGGC
>OOFC01030919.1:56571-81354 GCA_900323345.1 Pseudochromis fuscus | reverse complement strand
AACCACCCCCCCCCCCCCCCCCCCCGGGGGGGGGGGGGGGGGGGGGTCCCATCTCCATTGAGTCATCCATTTTGTTGCATAATGTCATTCGAGCTTGGCCTAGACTTCTTTTAGCTGACAGATGTTTTTTTTTTCAGTCCTTAAGAGAGAGGAGCAAAACTAGGATTATCTTCCAGGTACATTATTAGACAATTGAGGTATCAAACAACCGACTGTTTCTGGAGGTAACAAAGTCAAATTGTGGAAGAAATAATAGGACCAGGAGGCTGGAATGTTGACCACATTTCACCCCCCGTCCCAAATACCCCGTTGACCCCTCTTCTCACATGGTGAAAGCAGAGGTAAGGAGGATCTGTGCAATACAATACGGGACGGGGGGCTGAGGGTAGTTACGCACTGTAGTGGAGCATGGAGTAATTCTTCATGGCACTGTCCAGTGCCACACCGGCCTCCTGCATTTCGTACCTGAGGGTAAAAAAAAATGATGATCAGTTCTTGGTTAAATGTCTCAATCGCTTAAAACATGTATATCATTGGTAGACACTGATGTGCTAACTCAGTCTATACTCACCAGTCAGAGGGGGAGACAGTGTAGTAGATAGGCAGCTGGGGGGAGCTGGAGAGACAGCTGAACTCCTCCAGGCCGCACACCCCCATGTTGGTGAAGAGAAGCCAGTCTCCTACACTCAGCTCTGGCAGCAGGCAGCGATCCACCACCTGGTCCAGCTGGTCCAGTGACGGGCCCCACAGGCTGCTGGGATACACGGCCTCCTCAGCGCAAAACACGTGCTGGGGAGAAAGAGGGGGGGTGGTGTCACCAAAGGAGGCAAAACTCAGGATAGTAACAGATCGCTCTTCTCTAATCAATCTCATCTGCAACTGTTAATGACAAGTCTTGTACTCTGCATATGAGAACAGGAAAGGATCTATACAATTACAAAACAGTCACTAAATAAATTATACACAATAAATATAGTAATAACAATAATGATAAGGTAATGTTCCTCTGTGTAGATCATCCCAGCTTCATAACACTGGGTCAGACAACCAGACAGCTGAGTTTCAGCTATGTCATATGCAGATGATGTAAGTAAATATTAATAGTTGTAAAGTCACTCAAACAATGAGAGTCATCTGCCAAAATTGGACATTGCTGCATTGTTTGGATTATTTGTCATTAGGTCCAAGAGATTATCTGTTACAAAAAAAACCTAGACAAAGAACATTTTAGCCACTGTGGAGAGATAGTTATCTGACATAGTTATGTAAAATCAGATGGAAATAAGGCCCAAAACAGGAACTACAAGAAAAGGTAAATACCCTAGTTTTGTGTGAATGACCCACAACCAATGTAGATTCTGGATAGGATATGGATATGTAGGATGTAGGATATGGATCAATATAGTTCACCATCTAAAGCATTTCCGATCCTGCTTCCTCATAACGCATGACCTGCTTCTTCCTTATTCAACCAGAGCTGCTATCACATTCAGCCATGAATGGGGTTGACTCTCTTGGGTGGAGGATTACTAACCTTGTGCACTGATGGGGCAGCGATGGAGTTTCCCAGCAGCTTACGGCTGAATGGACCATAAACACCTTCATTCATGTAGTACAGGAACTCAGTGTCTTCATTCTTTTCACCTGTGTAAATACATTTGGTAACCATGTCAAAAATATGGACCACAGTAAACACCTTCAAGAGAAAAAAAACAAAACAAAAAAGAAGACAACCTCTGAGAGAACTAAGGAACTCACCTTGAGCCAGGCGGTTCCAGCGACAGCTCACAACCTTCTTGCCAATCACATTAACAGCCAGACTGAAAGCTGAGGTCACATAGAAGCTGCCTGGCTGGGCCAACACTTGTACGCCAGACAGTTGGGGGAAGTAAGCATCCAGCAGTGGCCTGACTGCAGAGTCCACCTGCATACAGCAAATATTCATTCAGATAAAACCAACTACAACAGGAACATTGGATCCGAGTATCTAACATGTGATTCTAATGTTATGAGGCGATTCTTGCAGAACTAGTACACTGTAACTTCACATTTAAACATCTCTGATGTTTTACTAAAGCACCTTAATTACACAGCAGCCTAACGGTTTACCACTCACCTGTTTGAGCTGAAACTCTGAGCCAGTAAATCCACCGCCAATGTCCAAGATGTTCATGTTGAAGCCCAAATCCGCCTGAACAGAGACAGCAATAAGTCAGTTATTACCATGAAAATGAACCAAGAATACACAAAAATGACATATTTACTGCATTTCTAATGTTTTTTTTTTTTTTAAATATCACTTTCACATTTAAAGATATTTTAAAGACAGTACTCACCCCCATGTCAAACACACAGCGAGCATCTGACAGTGCATGGGTATAGGCCTCTTGCAGGTCTTGGCAGGAGCTGGGGATGTGGAAGGTTACCCCAACCACCTCAACACCCAGCTGCTTGGCTGCCTCCAGCAGGTGTCGACAGCTCTTCAGAGAGGAGCCGAAGGCCATGCTAGTCTCAGCTGCGTGGGCCTCAGTGGTCAACTGCAGCAGCAACCTATACCAACAAAAGAATTTACATCAAATAGTGATTAACAGCCTTCATTTTTTCAAAAACACATAATGATTCAAAGCAGCTAAACAAAAAAAGTTTTGGTCATACTTTGCATTAGGGTGCAGACGGGCAATCTTGGACAACTCTGCCTCATTATCACAGACAAGATGCTGGATGTTGTTCTTGGCAGCATGCTTGATGAGTGCCAGTTGCTTGAACACACTTGACAGGATGATGTTTTCTGGTGGTACACCATGCTCCAGCACCAGGCTTACTTCAGTCTGGAGACAAGAGGACAAACAAGTTAACAAACATAACGCAACGCTTAAAATCTGTATCAAAACAATACAAAAGGGTACCAAGTGTGTTACATAAGTTAAAAGGATGACAGACATCAGCTGACTGGTAATCAATTGAGCGCATATAATGTAGTTTCCTAAAACATCACCTGCTTGCATAAGAGGATGAAGCACCGTGTGGTACAAAAAATAAATAAATAAATAAAAACACAATCATTGCCTCCTGGTTTTGATTTTGTTAAATTGAAAGCTTACCTTGTTGGCACAGACAAAGCCCAGGCCTAAGGAGGCCAGTACATCTATGACAGCAGGGCTGCTGTTGCACTTGACTGGGTAGTAAGGCTGCAGCTGTGGCACTACGCTCTGCCAGCACACATGCTGCCGCATCAGAGCACCAAGGTCGCCCACCACGAACGCACTCTTCTCCACCTGAGAACACAAGAGGACAAGAAGAACATGAATGAAATGCTGTCAGAGGGAGTCAAAAGGTGTTAACATTCATGACAGCCAGCCATCTGAGGCACTGCAGAAAATAAAAAGGCCCAAAAGCTGAACTGACCAGAGCCTGTTCACAAATGTGTTCATCAATGACATCTTCCAGGGTCACTCCTCCCTCCAGGAGTTCAATGATGTAGTTGGGTTTGTCAGCGAGTCCTTTCATCTTAATTGTATTCCAGTAATCCGACAATCATAAAGAACAGGTAAACAAGTCAAGGGGTCACGACTGAGCCAATGGGTCCTGCCGGTATGCAACAAACTGGAAGAAGAGAAAAAAAAAATTCAGAATACTTAATTGATCCCAAGGGAAAACTGTAAATTAATTCTACCATCACAAATCTTTAAAAAAATAAATACACATTACATATACAGAATGTATTCACTCTAAACACACACAATTATCTGTGTTCTATGGACACCAGAGGTTAAAATGTTCTTGTATGTGTTATTTTATCTTAATCTCACAAAATTCTTCCTCAAAACTTTGTTGAATTGGTAAATGTATAAACTCCAGACACATTTCACACTAAACATGAGCATGTGAAACACCAAGAGACACTTACATGGACAAGTCAGGAGATGGACCTGTCCCGCTATCAGCTAGGATCCCAAGGTGGCTCAGCGTTGAAGTCGAAGTGCTCCCGGTAAAGAGCCGCCCCTAGGCCCTCTGGGTAGCGCTCATACACCTGTACAGAGACAGGGGAGCCCTGAGGGGCACACACACACAGAATTTGATCTAAACACATGGAAAAGGCACAACCAACCACAAAACATGTACAATGTGTTTATCACAAATTACATCATATGCATTGCACCCTTCTTATAAAGGCCCGTCAGTCATTTTGTTACGTACTGCTGTTTGAATGTTTACCACCGCTATCTATGAGTTGAAAGAAGCAGCCAGTGATCAGATCATCTCATAGGCCCAATCAATACATTGAACAACGTCTTAGTCCGTTAACGTGGTTTGTTTGAATTCAGCAAATGAACACTAAGTTAATTATTTCTGACTAATTTATAACCTCAGCCGCCGGTGTACAGTCAGTCAGTACACACATACGATACAGGTCCAAATAAAACCTGCGCATGCGCTGTGATAGTGAAAACAGTGTCAGAACTTGACAAATGAGATATAATAGCAATGCGTCACCACAACATAAAAAACCCAACAACACCCCGCAAATGTCATTACCGTTAAATTAAAGACGTAAAGGCACAGCTGTATTGATCATAAGAAACGCCATTACAAGAAAACGCGTTGGTGAGAGTCAACGGCACCGAGAGGAGCCGCTAACGGCGAGCTGCTGTAGCCGATGGAAGAAGCTTATGTTAGCGCTGGATTTACTAATAATCCCGAAACAAACCTCCACATTGGGACAATACACGACTTAACACTAGACAACGGCAATAAGACCACATCGCGATTGACAAATACCTTTACATTTAACATGGAGACGTCTCAAAAACACACATCTCAATGAATCGGTCTGTCATGTGTGGCGAGGAGGCAGAAAGAGCAGCCCGCCATGTTACGTCCGCTCGCTGAATCCAAGGAACTCAACCGAAGTGTTTCGCCTTACTTACGTGGGATAACGGCCAGAAGGTTTTGGAAAATCGTCTTCTCTTTTTCGGCGGAATTTTTAAAGAGTAGTGGGCACAACGATATAAGAAAGAAAGAGAGCGGTTTTTGCCATATGTTTAGAGGAGGAACGCGCTGGCTGTTATCTTCTCAGTCCGATGGTGGGTGGAGAACTACTGGAAGCTAGCAGGAGGAAGTTGAAAAGGTAATCAACGGCCGGTGGGCGGGGCTGTCGTTCATTTGCACCAATCAGCGCCGCGCATTTTTGAGAAAGCACCAAATATGTAATTCCGAATATCATCCAGGCCGCGGAAGATCCGTGATGTTTGTTCAGGTTACGTAACCGTAAACTTTCCGTAGAAGGCCACTCAGTCAATCAGCCCAAGACCTCTGCTGCTCTGTTTTTAAGGGATAACTCCAATGCAGCTGTCGTTGTTGTTGCACAATCATAGCTCCAATAATTTACATATAGGAGACGAATCGCTTGAAAAACACTCAGTTATTAAAGTGTATAGAATATACGAAGCATAATAGTAAATTTATTGCTGGGGTACTACTGAAAGCCCCCTTTGTTATAACAGTAATACTTGTATAAGTTGTCAGATACCCTGTCCATGTTGACAATACATGAATTCCAGAACAAATCTGTCATATAAAGATTTTGCACTATAGATTTAAAAAATAGAAGTCTAAATTTGCATATATTCTATTTAAAAAGCCTTACAAGTGTACACTCTAGTTATACACAGGTTATCTGGAACGCTAATGTGGCAGATACCCTGACCCCGCAGACAATACATGAAATCCAAAAGAAATCGGTCATATAGAAAAGAGTTCACCATAGATTTAAAAAAGAAATGAAATTCAATTATGTGGAGTCGATTTAAAATGCCCGCAAGTGTGCCCTCCAGTTATGGACATTTTATTGAATTTCCAAAGTTCAATAATGTGTTGTAAATATGAAGGCGTGGCAGAAACTTTGCACCCCTGTTTGAAAGCCCTTTTGGTTTGTTTGTTTAGCTGTTATGTGAACTATCCTTATTTAGGGGTGTATAAGAATACAGTTCAGCACTTTACAGGGAATAAACAATGCAAGTCAACTTTAAAAGGCATATTTTCTGGATTTGTGGGTGATTTCACGCACCAGGGAATGTATAGTATAAGGGTATGGTGCTTATCCTGGGTACTAAAATGAGTAAAAATAAAGTAAAGTAAAAGATGACATAATTGAGCATCACTTGTGCAACCTCTCTGTTAGACATTCATCCAGTTCTGTGAGAAACTGCAAAAGCACGACCTCATTTCAAATCACATGATGACAACAACTGTTTGCTTTGATAACAATACTAATAATAATTAGGCCCCACCATAATGTTCAGTCTTAAATTATTGAAATGAACTGATTTTTTCATAGTTCATTTAAATCCTTTAAAAATATTTGTAAGTGCATAAGCAGAGATTTTAGGAATGTTTTTAAATGTCATTTTAAGTCAAACTTTCATAACATAAAAGGAACAAAAAAAAGAAAAATATGTCTAATCAGTGGATATTTTGACATCCAAACTGTTCCTGCTTGTGTCTCATGGAATGTGGAGGATTAAGATTCAAGAGCTTATTGAATTTTTTGTCGATTAGTCCTTAAGCCTTTGTCACACTTCAGCTGTATTTCGACTGTGATAATTTAATGTTGTGGCCATCCAGCCTGATTGGAAGAAATGTAATTTTGCTTCATCTAATTAATGAAGCGTGGAGCTTCAGTGCAACACTGAATCCCTGGCAAGATAAGTGTGAAAAACCGAGCCTGCAGCTGCCTCAGTCGTATGACTTGTGTTTTTGTGGGACCGGATCAACATGCGACTTGGCTTCATCTGTTTGTTTGTAGCTGTCTGGCAGCATTTAGCTCTTATCTTTGTTTTATGACACTCCAACGGACACTTTGTTCACAAGACAGCATGGCCTAGAAATACTAGATTGTAAACAACAAAGAAGTCCAAGATAGAATCACTTTAATGGTAATATTTAAAAGCTTTGATCAGATTTGCCTCATTTTGTGTTTAAGCACCAAGTATATGTTTGGATTTCTGCTGCAGAGTCATGTGAATGGCCCTAAGGTACATTTAACAGAAATAACTTGTCAAACAAGGCCATTTACTTATCATTTCTGAAAAAAAAGGTATTTCTGTGTGTTTAAATTTGGACTCTAAATGTATTTAGACAATTTGCGAGGGACATACAATATATATGAAGTAAAATTTTAAAAAAGTAAAATCTGTGCTTCAAGGTCCACATCGGGGGCCCATGAGGACAGGAGGAAATTAGATTTTGTGCTTCCGTTCCACCATGTTGAGTTAAACGCCTTCACTGTTCCCAGAAAGGAAATCCAATTTGCAGCCAGAAGTCCAAGATATAAACAAACAAAGCATAAATAATCAATTTCACATACTCTCAGCACACCAACAGTTCAAAAATAAAAAAAACTTTCTTAAGTGTTGGGACAAATATTTCATCCAGTGTTAGCTCATTAAGTATTAACTGGTGTTGTACAGAAATGCCAAAGATATCTTTGAGGGAGTGATGAGTAATATTTTTTATAAGATGTGTTGTATAATTGGTACTATCTGTTGTTCACAATGAGCCCTTTTCACTCCAGACATTTGGGTTTTCATGGAGAAACCACAGCTGTTACTAATAGGCTTAACAACCCTCAGGTTTTACACTAATTACATTGGAACCACTGTCATTCATTGATTATTTACACCACGCTGCCTTGTCTTTGTCCCAAACTGCTTATAATACCAAAGCTACGTCTCACACTATATCAATATACAGTTTATTAAGTTAGCAATGTTGTCATTTAGTTAACACCGTAGAGCTTCATTCTTTTTTGCTTTTGCAGTGTGTGTTTTACTACTGTAGGCCATATACTGTATTGTTTTTGTTTATCACTGGAGCAAGAAAAGTTCATCTTATCTTATTTTGTCCTATCCTGTCTTACTCTTTTATTCTTGCAATAAAGACATATTATTTATAAATCAATTTAATGGGTCCCTTATTGAAAATGTTTTCTAATGTCTATGTTATTTATTATTATTACATGGTTATCAGGTGCCTATTATACAACTAAAAAAACTGATTTAACGTCAGTGTCTAACCTAAAAGTCCAGTACTGTTCCAGCCTCAGAAAGAATTTGCTCCCTAAAGTCAACACTTTTATGTTGTTCAACAATGTGTATCAGAAAAGTAAAGCTACAAAGCATGTTAAGCTATATAATGTAAAAAAAATTCTTGTTCTCTTACTCCAGCATAATACAGTAGATAGATCAGAGGGGAAAAAAATCTTTTGTCATTGCTTAGAAAACCGGAGATTTTTGTTAGAAAAGAGTGTGTGAGTGCAGAAGGATTTCAAACCTGATCAGAACAATAGACAGGGCCTGTTGAGGAAATATAAATATCTGAAAGTTGCGACTTTACAGACACGAGCTGCCCCCTAAAGGCAGAAACTGTTTAGTGATGTAGTACTTACATTTCACCAGAAGAGGTCAGTATTGAAACAAAGGCACTGTCTGAGCCTCTGAAGCAAAAACACTCATGTGGCCTTTACGTGTTGTCGGAAATACGACAAATTGGCGAAAACAAGAAAAAAATGTAACCCTAACTGAAAAAGTAAAACTTTGCTCAGGTTCAGTGACGCAACTAAAACAATATCAAGCTAATACATTAGTTTGCATAACCATATTTCCTCTTAATGATACTTCTACAGTTTACTTAAAGATTAACACCAACTTAAGTAAAAAAAAAACCTTCTACTTCTAGTTGAGGTGGCAAATATTTCAACAATTTATCAACTATTAAGCAATGCATTGTTTAGTACTTTTAGCTAATATTTATTTGTCACTTGTATCTACCCACCATTTGTCCAGCGCGTTTAATCAGTATTTCATAAAAGTGGCATATTAACGTTACTTTTAGGTAACCATGAACGGTACTGTGGGACACGTGACAGCAGCAGTGCGCAGCAGCCTTCGCGCAGACGCAGAATTACTCCGCTGATCAGCTGACTGACTGAGATGCTCTGTTGAAGGACCTCTCAGTCTAAAACCTGCTGTTATCTGCGCTATGTGTTGGAAGCTGCGACTGTTTGATTGAATCACACCGTGTGGAGCAAACACTGAAGCCGTTAAACACATCGGTGAGTCCAGAAATATCGCAGATTATTCACGTCGTGACGACGCGAGGCTGCAATGATAAACAAGCTCGTGTCAGCTGCAAGCTAACACTTGGTTTAACCGTGTACGATCCAGGTACACGTTCCTGTCACAGTGTACGTGCTGACAATGATCCACAAATCAAAAAGCAGCAGTTCTTAGTCACGTGATGCTCTTAGGTGTTTAATTAAGATAGGATCAGTATTTAGTAGCCTTCCGCATAAAGACCCTGATCATATGACAGTCCATCAGCAGACACGGAGACCTGTCTCACTCTGCTGTGAGGCAGTCTGTCACTTCTGTTTACTTCTGTGACCACTGGAAAATATGAGGAAGTGCATGAATCAGGAGTCGAAAGGGGAAGAAAGAGCTTTATAATATGACTCTGATTTGTTAAAGGATGGTTACATCTGTGTACTTGTCTTTTATGGAATGGTGGGAGAGTACTAAGAGAAATGTATTAATCAAAAGTAGCAGTAATACATAAATCAGTAAAATAGATGTAAGTTTTGAAACTAATACATAGAAAGACTTATTATTAATTGCTGGATGGCCCCTTACAGAGTTGTGTACTTTTAGAAATGTGATATTATTGGATTATTATTATTATTACTTGTTGAATGTATAACAAGATTATACGTTGATTTCATGTTGTTGCTTAAAAAAAAATTAGTTTCAAAAGTAACTAAGCACTGTAATAGTCGGATAAAAAAAGTGGAATTGATTTCTTGAAAATCAGGGGGAGTGTAAAGTAGTGTCAAATGAAAATAGTGAAGTAAAGCCCAAGTACAGTAGTTGAATATAAGTGATCAATGTTTTTATGGCTAAAGATGTGCAGCTAATAGACCTTTTTTGAATTTGTCGAACTTCAAGTCCATCATTTTCATACTATATTTAGTATGTAATTATAAAAATAATAATATGTATGTAGGATTTTGCACAGTCGGTAAAATCCTTTGTTATTGCATTTAATTTAATAGTGTTTTTGGAAAATGAAAGTAGTCCAGCAAACTACATCATGATAATGACGCACAAATCATATAAAAATTCAAACTAACAACAAAGCTAATAAAACATTGTTTATCAATAACATTTCTCTCGCTCCACCCTCAGTGACTCCCTTACATCAGCGGCTCGGTGCACAAACCTCCTGCCAGCAGCCATGACAGAATTCTGGTTGATCTCTGCTCCGGGGGAGAAGACGTGTCAGCAGACCTGGGACAAGCTGATGGTTGCCACTACTCGCACCAACAACCTCTCCACCAACAACAAGTTCAACATTCCTGACCTCAAGGTGAAAGACAGACACACAGTCGTCCTTGATAGCTACAGGGAATACCTGGGTGGACGGTACAGGGGTTGTTATTTATCACTGTGCTGATATTTTGCGTTCTGCCTCCAACAGGTTGGAACACTAGATGTCTTAGTGGGTCTGTCGGATGAGCTGGCGAAGTTGGACACTTTTGTAGAAAGGTACATTGTTGTTTTTATTGCTCAGCTGAAAGTAGGATGTAAAATGCCATCTGTGTTTGTTGAGCAGTAGGAGATGTGATGGAAACTCTGATGATCTTGTGCTGGAAGACTGGGAGACATTCCTCTAAGAATTGGAGGTTGTTTGAATTACCCAGGTCACATTGTCTCTTTGTTAGACTCAACACAATGTCAGTAATTCTGTCCTTGTGAAGAGACTCTCAACACCAAACCTTAGACTCCGACCCTCAGAATAACTGTTTCAACCTGTGACTACACAGAGACATGAAAGATTCCCTCATAGGAGATGCTTGACCTCAGCTTTATAAAGAATTTTTTCCACATTCATTGTGTTTCTGCCTGTGCCTTCTGTGGGTCTGTGACTTCTCATCCTGTGTTGGGTTTCAGTGTGGTGAAGAAGGTTGCTCAGTACATGGCTGATGTTTTGGAGGACAGCCGAGACAAAGTACAGGAGAACCTATTGGCCAATGGAGGTAATCATCACACTGATACTCCGACACTTAAAAAAGAAGCAAAACAAATCCATGGCTTAATATGCTGTGCAGATATTAAGACATACAAACTGTGAAAGTGGAGATAATTAACACTTTGATCTGTTTTTTTTTCTTGCTACAGTTGACCTGGTCACCTATATCACCAGATTTCAATGGGATATGGCAAAATATCCAATCAAACAGTCACTGAAAAACATCTCTGAGATCATCTCCAAGGTAACCTGAAAAATGAGCTGACTTGTACATTAATATTTGATTTTTGCTTTATGTTCTTCTGCTTATTTATTCAGTGCCACTAAGCCAAACCCTGCATGCATTTGATTTGTCCTTTATTGTATTCACCCTCTCCTACTTGGTTTCCAGCAAGCGACTCAGATAGACAACGACCTGAAGGCCAGAGCGTCAGCATATAACAATCTGAAGGGAAACCTGCAGAATCTGGAGAGGAAGAACGCGTGAGTAACATATGTGGATCATTGGTTTAAATAGGAGCAGGGGCCCGTTTGAGAAAATGGGTTTCGTGGGAAGCCTATAGTGTGGATGTTTTCAGTTTACACCTCTCAAACATGGACATGATTACTTAAAAAAACTAGGAGAAATCTTTTGGGAGTTAAAATTGCAGTGCAGAGCAATATCAGTGGAAAAGAGTCTTATTTTCTGTGTACCTTTAACAATTTTCACATGGGTTCTTGTCTATAATTTTAAGCAGCATGTTTTGTCTCATCTCATGTCACCTGAACTTTATGAATATGTGTCTTCCTTTAAGGGGGAGCTTGTTGACCAGGAGTCTGGCTGACATCGTGAAGAAGGAGGACTTTGTCCTGGACTCAGAGTACCTGATTACTATGCTGGTGGTTGTCCCAAAGTAAATACACCTGCATCATTCCATTATATATACCTTTCTTCTCCTCTGGTGAGGTATAAATTCTTGTGTCACTGCATCCATGTGACAGATGTAAAGAAGTAATTTTATCCACTTATTTATTAAAATACATTCAAAGGTATGTATTTATATGTAAAATGCATTACATGGGATACACCCCGTCAGTTCTCATGTGTACTTATTTCTTGTAGTGTTAGAATATTATTATTTGAGTCAGTTTTCTTTTTTTTTTTTCCTTCAAATGTGAAATAGTTTGATATTATCTTTTATTTTCCACCCTCACCAGGACAGGCTATGCTGATTGGCAGAAGACGTATGAAACGCTGGCAGAGATGGTTGTGCCGCGCTCCACTAAGTAAGTCCCTGCCAGATGACCATGTTTTGAAATGAGGATTTATTTGTACTTTTATTGAGTGAAGCAAATGTAGTGGATACAGAAAGAACAATAAGTAGGAGAGTCAGCTCTCTCTTTTCTTTTATTACAGCTTTATGTTTTTACATTCATACAGGATATATACAAATGTATAGCTGCTTTGTTCTAGTGGTGTAAGTTTGCATACACTTATTGTTGCTTCTTGTCTTTTCTTCAGTTGGTTTAGCGTGTGCTTTACTTTGATTAAAACTAGAACCATTTCATGACTTGAGAAAATTCACTGACTCGATCAGAATAGAAAACATCATGTGGTTGACCTGTAGAAAGCAATTGACCTTCAGTCAGCGTGGCCAGGTGATTTGAGATGTTGGGTTCAGGCTTTTTGGGCAGACGTGGCTCAGTGTGATGTGGTAACCTAGCAACTAACCTGTATTTCCAGAGCAGATGTGGAGTGTTATTGGCTGATGTGACCTCGGCTCAGGAAACATCCTATGATTCCACAGCAGAATATTTGGGGCAGAATCGGCAGGAGGACTTTTCTTCAGCTGATTTTCAGATGATGTTAATATAAATTTTTTAACTCTGAACTAAGTAAACTATTACTTGTGTGTGTTCCTTTTGCAGTTTGACGGCTTCTATCAGTTCTGAATTGTAGATATTTTCTAAAAAAATGTTCACAGTTCGTAGATTACCAACATAAAGGAAGCAGCTGATGATCCCTGGCTATTGAGCCGAAATAAACATTCAACTTTATGATGATCGTAGACTGAAAATTAGTGTTGTTGACTAAGTGGCAAAATGTCTTGGCAGTACTGATCTGTGAGGGAACTGGTGACAATCATAGAGTCTAAAATGAAATCTGCTGCCATGCTAGCTGAGTATAACCTATTCCACAGAAGAGATTCAGTTTCATGGTCAAGAAATGGACGAAACAAATGTCACGTTTGGTCCATTTTCTATACAGACAATGGACAAGAGTAACTGCTGCAAATAGTGTCCAAGTCCCGTAGAACCATCTGCTCACAAGGACATGCAAATCAATTTTGCTGTGCCATGTTCTTTTGTGACTAACGTTGGAGTTAGCAGTGAAAAGGATCGCAGTACAATGAAAAGTGGAAACAAAGGAAAACACGGCTACTGTGGATTATGATTGTCTTTATTCCTGTATCTGTTGCAGTGAAGCAGTTGCAGCTCCACTGCAAAGCTATCATGGCTGGAAGCCCTTTGAGAAGCTCATTAACCAGAGCTTTCATGTCATTCAGTTTGTATGCATGATGGTATACAGATTCATCTTTTTAAGAGAAATAACAAAGCCACTAATATGCAAAACTCATCTGAGGTTGAAGCAGTAAATATTTTCCGTGTCTTTTATTGAAATGTGAATCCTGCAGCAATCTGTCAAACACAGTATGTGCATGTTGTGTCCTCTTCTCCAGGCTGCTGTTTGAAGACAATGACAGTGGCCTATTCAGTGTCACTCTCTTCAGGAAGGCAGTGGATGACTTCAAACACAAGGCCAGGGAAAACAAGTAAACCTTGGTTTTATTATGAGAATATGAACAGTTTAAAGAGTTTATGGGAAATACTTTTTTTTCTAGATGTTACTGTGTTTCAGTTTTAACCATTTGCTATATTGTATTATTTTATTCTTCTTTGTTATGTTGTTATGTTTTTGTGAACAATATTCATGTGTATTTTTGGACTCAATCCACTGTAAAAGGATAAGTAGTTGTGGCTTGTGATTGAAGTTTGCCTCTGTTTTATAATAGACCCAATTTTGTCAGCTCTTGACAGTCTCTCCAATTAGCATGACAGAGGGATCTCACTGTGTGTGTTGTATTTAACATATTTTTCCGGAGGTGTGTGGGTGTGCAGTAGTCGGTGCTTGAGTACACTCTTGAACATCTGTGTGTTTGCTGAGAGTTGATTGCGAGCTCTCTGCTGTGTGTCCTGACCCAGGTTTACAGTGCGTGATTTCCAGTACAATGAGGAGGAGATGAAGGCAGACAAAGAAGAGATGACACGTTTGTCCACTGACAAGAAGAAACAGTTTGTACGACTGCTATTTTTCTCACAAACAGTGTTACAGACCATATCGGAAAGTAGGACGTTAATGGAGCTCACTATGTACTAAAGGAGCTCGAAACTACCTGTTGGTTGCAGATGATATCATAATGTTTTTATTTCAGGTGTAAAAAAATGCCATACCTCCTCTTAACTAATGTATCCCTGTCTCTTTTAGTATATAAACTAATATTGGACTAAAGATGCAATTTTACAGCTATTTTGCCTCAGTATATATGCTTCCTATATTTTAAGTTAAGTGATATTTTGTTTTTCTTAATAATTGATCAAATTGTGTTGCCGTCAATCTAGGGGCCTTTGGTACGATGGCTGAAGGTGAATTTCAGTGAGGCCTTCATCGCATGGATTCACATAAAAGCTCTGCGTGTGTTTGTGGAGTCAGTATTGAGGTGAGCCCAAGAAGCTTATTCATGTACACGTGTGCATCCTTTAATGAGAGATTTATTATTTGTATGCTTCTGCTGAACCAACCATTGTTATCTTTGCATTTTCTAGATATGGGCTGCCAGTCAACTTCCAGGCCATGCTGCTTCAGCCCAACAAAAAGAACATGAAGAAACTGAGGGAGGTGCTGTATGACCTGTACAAACACCTGGACAGCAGCGCTGCAATCATTGACGTGAGTCTCATTCACACCTTGGTGTTGCTCGCTTGTTTACTGCCAGAGTTGGATGAGAAGACTGATCACACTCCCATATCTGTGTGGTACAAACCCCTCTGAATATTATTTAATTCTGTCCAATACAACACCATCACTAACTGTGACCTCCATTCTTAAACATATCATTTATTTTGATTTTGAGTTTTCTGGATTTTTTTCCAGACGGAATCGCACGCTCTGATATTGCCCAAACTTTATTATTTGGGTAATACCCTGTCTCTCCAAAAAATATTTGAGATCTGTTTTTCTGTAATGTTGTTGACAGACAAACAAACCAACACAGGTAAAAACATAACCTTGTTAAAGGAGGTAAATGTCAGGAAAAAATTATACAAAATAATGCAGGCACTGTAAATGTCTTTAGTCAAGACTTTACGGCTGAATGGCTGTATTGGATTGTATTAGACTGTCATGGCGCGCTCAATGAAGTGCACAATGTGTTAATTTGTGAGTTTAAGAAGTGTTGGTGGCTGTTTTGTTTTGAACACTCATCTAATTTTCCCCCCATGTGTAGTCTTTATACTAAGCTAAGCTAACATGCTTGTTAGTTGTATTGTTGAACTTCCACAGTGACTTGCATGGATTATGACAATATGCAAAATTAAAAAAGAAAGATTTTAAAAACATGAATTGTGTGTATAACTGTGTGGTCTGCCCACAGGCCTCTATGGACATTCCAGGTCTGAACTTGAGCCAGCAGGAGTACTACCCTTATGTTTACTACAAGATCGACTGCAACCTGCTGGACTTCAAAGTCTAAAAACTTTGCCATCATCACAGCGTGTAGTCGTGTTTTGATGTGACATGTTCACATCCACAAGCTTTAATTTATTTCTTCTCCCATGCTGTTTTTCCTTTTTTTTTTTTAACCGTTTGTGTTTTCATCTCCGGTACATTCCTGAACCTACACTGAAGAAGTTGTTGCATCAGAGTGCTGGTTAGTGACTGGAGATAGGATTGGAAAGATTTTTGAAGTAAACTTATCTCTAATCATAACTTTGGTTCTAACATACTTAAATATGGGCCTTCTTTTTTCTATTTTGTCTTTGTACCACTCTGTAACTGCACAGCTTCCCAGGTTACACCCATCAGAACGGTTGACATTCCCTCGTGGCATCAACAGCACTTTCCCCCTCATCCTACTTTATGTAAAGTAACATGAATGGTACACGCGGGGGACGTGGGGATAAAAATAAATGTATGTTAAATATAGTATTTATTTTAAGCCTCTAAAATCAGTGAATATGTTTTTGTTTGTTCAGTTTTTGAAGGTGATGTGTTTTTAGCTCCATGTAAGGAATGCCTGTTTACATGTAGATGTTTACCATTGTTTCCCTTTCTTGAGCTATAATCCTGTGAAACACTGAAACTGGTCATTTTACAGTACAAAGAAGCAATATGTTTGCTGATTGTATGCTCCTCTGATTTCTGTATATTAAGCAGTTTGAGAAAAATTATTAATAGGTATATGTGCAAATACTGTATTGTCAGTATAACTGGAAACTGAACCACATATTTAAAGTAAATGTGAAAATAAATACTCTATGTGAAAGATACTTGACTTTGGCTTTTTGTCCATTCTAGCTGCAGAATAAAGTTAAAAAACAAACAAACAAATGACTACATTATTTAATACATTAACTATCAATAAAGTCACTTATTTTGGATAAAAAAAAAACGACACAATTTTGGATAAACACAATAAAATGTTGGGTAAAAACAACTCATCTCATTGGGTTAAATTAATCAAACATTTAATTAGTGTGTAAGAGAAACTTCAGTGGTTGTGCAGTGCAGAAACTGCTGCAACAGGTGAACAACAAACCTGCTTCGTGTTGTGGTGGTAGTGATGATGCCGACAGATAGTTGGGGCTGACTCCCCTCTCAGCCAATCAGCGCTCAGCAAGGATGCAGCTGAAGCCTCATCCCCCTCCTCCTCTCCGCATGACGCAGGTCGCTCCCGTGTGTTCACGCCGCTCAGCTGCTGTGTGTGCAGAGCAGCAGCATCAACGACCGACGATGGTGGAGACAGAAACACGGATGGAGCTGCAGTAGCGATTTGTGGGGAAGATGCTGCGGCTGCACTGAGACACAACCGAGCCGTGTCAGCTTTTAGCTACACCTGCCGTGGATGATTTTCTCGATGGGTTGTGGAGGGAGTCGGGCGGACGCGATCATCGAGCCGAGATACCATGAAAGCTGGACCAGGGAAACCGAATCGACGTGGCTCACCAACACGGACGTAGAGACCCCTCTACCAGTAGCAAGCAGTAAGACCCTTTGTCATTTTTTTTTGTCTGTTTTAGGTGAAAATGAAATATATCTTATTGCATTTACATCCAAAATGCACAATTCAGATCATAGCAGACAGCTAAATGAACCATACAGATTACTAATATAGCCAGCTGAAACCTGATAGCAGCTCTGTACCATCTCAATTACCTTGCTTTTAGGTTTTGACAGAATACATCTTTTAAGTGATAACCAAAGCCCTTAACTATTGTAACTAAGGTAAAGCTCTGGAGGCCAATCTGAGGGAGAAGAGGATGGTGAACACAGGCACTCAGTGTGGGAAGCAGGCCCTCACCACGGCTGGCTCCAACCACCAGAGGAGACCCAGACGCTCCTTGAGTGATGTAGGTGTCACTGGTAGCAGGTACTGGCATGTCTGACTCTTACATATGTATACAGCGTCTCTCACACATGGTGATGTGCAGGATTGGAGACGCAGCAGCATCACACTGTCCTCATCATTATTTCTCATTCATAGTGTTTCATCCTTTGGCTAAGATGCTTTGGGTCCAGCTGTCAGCATCATTTGAGACATCTATAACATTAATGCATATACGCTGAACTTTTATTCAGTTTGTACATTACTTATGAACATTTATACACTGAGAATATTTATTATTATTAGCACGCTTGACAATAACACTGGTTCTGATTCACTACATCTCCATATTTATAAGTTTCACTGACCAGAATGACATTATGAAAAGTGAATAAAAAGTTTAAAATTAGGCAACAGATAAAGAAATTGTATTAGAAGAGCTGATAATACAAAGAAAATATTAAAAAGCTGAGAACAGGAGTTGCTTACAACATGTTACTTTGGAGAAAAGTCATGCACACAAGTCTGAGGAAGACTGGAATATTAAAGTGTCGAGCTGAGATGACAGCTGAATAACCAAACATCAGACTGATGGAAACTTAATCCACAACTATTCTAATAATTGATCAAGTAGTTTATACATTCTTCCACCTAAAAGGCTCAATATTTTTTATTTCACATGTTGTGTTTATAATATATAGTAGAAAAATAAACATCAGGAATAGGAAGATGCTGATGTGGACTTTTTATTACTTTGCTAATTTATATAAAAAAGTTATGATAGCAAATATAATATATCAGTAATTGAAAATAATTATTATGTTAAGCACTAAAGTGTTTTTGTGAGCGAAAATGATTAGTTGATAAGAGGATACATTAATCTAGAGTAACAGTTGCACACCAAAATAAATACAGTTTGGCTGTTCTCCTGTAGCACTGGGGACAAAGACTTTGTCGCTGCCTATCTCCACCACACCACAAAACATGAATTATTTGTAGTACAGTAATTCAATGTACAATAATAAACTACTCTGCAATAAACTGAGCAATACTCCAAATGTTCAGTGTGCAATTACCAACTCGTCAATATTTTGAATATAAATATTCTTTACATTCATATTTATTTATTTTCTTGTCCTAGAGTTATACATCCATATTTATTTATTATGTTCTTATTTCATACAGCATCTTATTTCTATATGTTCTATCTTTTTGTAAAACAATGCAGATCTATTCTATTCTATTCTATTCTATTCTATTCTACTCTTCTATTTTAAAGACACTTGTACTGCACATGTCTTAGATTCAATTTATTTATAACTAAGTTGCAAGCATTTCTATTCTTTACAAAACCTATTTAACAGTTTAAAAAGATGTAAAATATCATAATCACGACATTTCCACATTTCCAGCCTTTCAGAAACATTGATTGTTGTTTATTTCATCTTCCACTTATAGCAAAGCTTGAGTGATTCATGTCTCAACCAGCCATCTTTGTCTACTCACTTTCTGTCTTGTTGGTGACATTTAAATCATGTGACAACTGAAATCCTTTTTAAATTTTTCTTCATAGCAAACCACTCGTGACTCCAAAAGGAGGGCATCAAAGGAAGCGAACGCTTTGCCGAAGGATGGACAGCCCGTCAATATCAACAGTAGTGCAGATCCTGAACCTGGAAACGTGTCTGACGAAAGATGAGAAAAAAGCCGTAACTCTGTGAAGAGTAAGCTAGCCGGAGCTGTGAGCAGTTCACCGGGCGGCAGAATGGTGATTTGCTTGTGACTTTGCAAGATCCTGGCTGTTGAGTGCAGCGATTTACAACACAAGCACTTGCATACATCTCCATCCAAAGATCTCTGGATGCTGCATCTTTGTTGTGCCATTGCAAATGCATGTGTGAAGACGAGAGTTGGTAACAATGTTGACGCTCTCCACCGTGCTTTTCTCCCATGCTTATGGTGCCAGTCAGGGAATGTGTCACTGTGTTCAGCCAGTTTTTAGAAAACAAAAAATAAAAAAAAAACAAAAACCCAACAGATTGTCTTGTATGCACATGATAATCACAATCTGCACATCAAATATGCTCTGTGTGGGACCTTCCTAAAGAATTCGCTTCAGTTCTGTGTGCAAGTATACTCCTTTTGTTTTGATTGAAAAACAATATTATGGGAACCAATGTTGATGCTGTCTAACCTCAGTCAATGCTGTAAGTGATTTTAATTTAGAAGAACCAGAAGTGCTGTTCAGAAACTGAGATTTGGTGGTTTGAAGCTTGAAGGCTAAAGACTGTCTTTTCCAGCCTTTGCAAGATAAAGAAACAAACACACCCGCATGTGCCTACAATTCATCCTAGTTTGAACTACTCCTGTGTTGACTTTGAGACTTTGTTCAGTATTATGTGTTCTACAGTTTTCTTTACTGTTATGTTGTATAATGGTACACTTGATTCTTTAACACATTGTATGTATAAATTTGTAAATCGATCTCATACGGATTCGGTAGCAGAAGTCTCTGCCCATACATGATCAAAAGCAAGCCATTTGGAAAAAAACAAAAAACACCTTGTCTATCAAGTGCACATGAAAATAGAAACACACTCAGGAGGTAATTCAGGATGGGGCATTAGAAAATTCTGATCTCTGACCAGCAGATGGAGCTGTTGACCAGATGTTACTAACTGAGGGCCAAGAGGGTTGCTATTGACAACAGGAAAAGTATTAGAGAGATGCTGTTCAGTTCAGCTTTACTTGAGATTAATGAAGGACAATCTATTGGTCTGACTTGACATTGTATGCTTGTGATAACTGTTGTTTGTCAGAGGTTTTAATGATTCACTGGGATGATCATGGTAACACATAATGATGGAATACAACTCTTGGAATCTACCATATTTTTCTTCTTTGCATTAAAACTGTTGCTGGCTTCTTAAGTTGTCAAAAGGTTGCTACGTGTCATTCATTGATAATTACGGACTACAGCACATTTCTAAATAAACAGATTGATACCTTGCTTTATGCTATTGGCTATTAATCCACTGAAGTGTATCTATGTACCTAAAGAAATACATATATAGATATTTGTTTAGTTTTACTACTGCTGGATCCACTACAAAAAAAACTACTATTTTAGTTTTTGTATTAATACATAGAGAATGATAATCATCTTTCAGTAAGAAAAGCAAAACTACTATATTACAATTCACAACACAACTGGGTTTAAATTTTAAGCTAAAATTAGGATAAATGTACTGTGATTTGTACAACTTCATACTAAAAATGAACAGACAGTGGTGTAAAATATAGAATAATGTAAACTGAAACAAAAAGTCCTTTACTTCATATTATGTTCAGCCATTCTATACAAAGGAGCATTTATAAAAATATCAATTTTTATATGATTATCCTTTTAAAAAAAAATCCACCTTTTGTAACCTTTTTTCCCAAACTTAAAAAAATTATAGTTTTTAAAATTTACAAACAGCAACATCAAGTAAGAATATTGAATATATAAAATAAAGTATACAGTGCAAAAAAATAAAGTGTGAAATGCCTTTTTTACTTCCAACTTTAATTTGGGAGATTTGGGGATTTAAAAAAAAAAAAGTTTTTTTTTTAATAGGCCCCACACACCGGAACCGTATGATTTAAAATTGAGTGTTTCCGTGTTTCCGGTAGAAGTAGCTATCAGTGAGGGCGGGCGCCAGGACCCAGAGGCGCGTGTTGCTGCTGCTGTTGCCACTGAGCCGTTGGTACTCCTCGTCCACACAGACACCAGCTGACAGAGAGGAGGACTATGTAGCTCAGTTACTCGGAAACATCCACTCTCTCCTACCTGTTTTCTCTTCGTGTTATGTGGGGATAATGGTGTGAGGATGGCCAAGCGACCGGGGACTGATGACGGGTTGTTGTTGTCTTCGCCCACCATTCTCCGGGATTTAGCCGCCGACTTGAACGCAGGAGACGTGAACATGGACTGCAGCGACGGAGCGGAGGACGTCTCCTTGGAGGAGATCCTGACGCTGTACAGCCAGCCGATCAACGAGGAGCAGGCGTGGGCCGTGTGTTATCAGTGCTGCCGGACTTTAGCGCAGAAACATCGGAGGAGAAGCTCCAAGTCTGCTGGCGTCTCGTCAGCTGGGTACCCGAGGAGGATCGAGGGACCCGGAGATTTGAGGATCGGGAGAGACGGGACAGTCAAACTGCACTTTGAAGACAGCACAGGTAACTGAACCGTCCCACACCAGGAGTGTATTCTGTCTTAAACCACCAACAACGACTGAATCTCAACAGGCTGCCAGCAACGAAGCGTTTTCCCTTCACATCAGTCACAGGCCAAACGAATGGAGCATCCGTATGAAGAGGCCATATTGTTGTGGCTGCCTGCTTCCAGCCATGTGGCGAATGTGTTTACAGGAGCTCGATGCGGCTGTTAATAATACATCATAGATCACCGCATAGCTGCCGGGGATCACAAAGACCAAGAGAAGCTGCAGTATCAATTATTCACAAGAAGGGGTTTGTCCTCTGTTGTGTGAATCTTGAATCTAATATTTACACCACCATCATGCCTCATAATATTATTTAATTCTGCCGTATAGCAGGCCTAGGTGTTTCAAATAATGCCCCTCCTGTGGTCAGTTAGCTGCAGTAAACAATGAACCATGTGATGAGGGCACACTGGGTCCAGTCCAGAGTAATTTAGCCAGGATCAAGACTACAGTGAAAACCTATGTTTAAAAAAAAACAAACAGCCAGAAGACAGATGAGTCATGTAGCTGCTAACAGCTCTGTTATCTGTGTTGTGACAGGAAGGTAAAAGCACAGATTGGAGGGGCAGTAGGTTTTAATCTAGTTCAGAGCAGGTGCTTGGTCTGTGCTGCAGTTACCCGAGGGAGGTGGTACACACAGTGGAAATATACAGTAGTGGGATAAACATAACAAGTACACATCTGTATGTGCTGCACATCTGGAAATATATTTAGATTTCCTGCAAATTTACAGCTAATTTGATACATAGACTGATTTATTGACAAGTAAACTAACAGACAACAATTTACATGATCATTAATGGCTGAAAAAGTAGGGTAAGTATTTGCACTTCCTGGACTAAAAGATCAGTTGTTAATAAAGATTTTTTTTTCTGCCCAAGTTTAATAGTCCAACCACGTGCACAGGGACAGTTAGTAAATGGCTCTTTTAATATCCCTATCTATTTACACTTTAGATACACGCTTTAAACAGTCAACTATTGGGGAAAGAAAACTGCAACTCCAGGTCTCAAAGACCATTTTGTATCTTTGGTGTACAGAGGTTACAGATTAGACATCAGTGCTGACAACCTACATGGCTGTATGTACTGAGAACTTCAACTGAGCAACTGTAATGTATTCTAATGTACATTTGGTGTTTACAGGCGCTTCCAGTACACCAGGTGTGTAGAAAGGTGTGCATAATGTCTGGTGGCCTTTTGCCTGCATGCCATTAAATGTGCGAGCTAAAGCAGGGTGTGGGAGAAGGAGGTGTGTCTGTCAGTAGAGCCTCAGGCACTGAGGTCATGCCCCATCTTACTTAGGAACCTATTAACCACCTTCCTTCACGTTTTCACCTCCTGTTCATTTCTCGCATTTTAGCTCCATCTCTGCATCATCTCAGTTTATTTAGATCCCAAAGCAACGTATGCTGGGTGTGTGAAAGTGACACTCGTAGAATCACCAGAATCCTTCAGTGTTGCTGAGCATCTTCGCACTACTAAAAATAGAACAAATGTGATGATTAGATGCAGACTTTAAAAGTCTCAAAGCAGATGAGTTTGGAGATTATTTGGAGAATCCTCTGCTGCTGCTGCTGCTCTGGCTGGTGGCTGAGGTATTTTGGGACAGCTTGGGCCCTGTCCTGATTCTTATTAGGCCTGGTGATGAGAGAGACGTGAGACCTATTAAGCTTCCAGTAACTCGGTGGTTGGTGTAAGAGGTTACTACCGCCACAGAAAATTGATGCTTATGCAACACGCATATGGCCCACACATGAGTCAGTAACAAGGTGCCATGATTGGGCCTGTTCCCAGGCCACTGATATTTAGTTCTTCACCCTCTCTGGCAATATCAGTCTGTATAAAGATGCTGTCCAGAGCCACACACATACACACTGCTGCTGCTGGAGCTGGTTATCAAGCAACATAGCAAACAAGGAAATGTTTATTTCTGTGATGCATGGCAAACAGAATTAGACTAATAAGGAACACAAAGTCTTAGTCAAGTTATATTTACGAGTGAATTGACGCAAGATGCACGCCGCTCCTGCTGCAGTCAGATCAATTCATGTGGAGCATGGAGGAGAATATAGTCACTTCCACTCAGGCTCACATCAAGCTTGTTTACTTTAGGGATTCATAGCTTTCATTCAAGGATGGCACGTTTTCTTATACATACTACATTGGAGGGTAAAACCAATTGTTATTCCTGCCTGTGTGAACCCCCTTTCAGCAGTACAGAGGTTGTTATTTATTTGCAGGATAGTCACGGTGACACTACACACCGCTCCAAATATGTCCATGGAGATTTACTTGCCCTGGGGGGAGACGAGGGGCCTGGCCAAGTCACCTCTCCTTGGTTGGGACAAACAGAGAGCCTACTGTTTCTCAGATGAGCGTTGGTGGATGAATGTTTTTTTTCTCTCTTCTGTTCACTGTAAATTTATAGTGACCTGCAGTATTTTCCGTAGACGCCCCCTCAAGTAGGAAGGTCCAGTTTTATTTATGATTACTTCATCAGTCAATAAGCTTTGAATAAAATTGCTCCAGTATTCAAACGGATTGCACACATGTAGAAGTTTACACTCTGTACTGGTGATAAAGTCTGCTGCTTTGTCACTCTGTTTGTACTTTAATCTGTGACCTCACTCTTACCAGTACTTCTGATTTTGTGCAAGTGATTATCTCCATGGACTTGCTGTTAAATGTTGAAATCAGAGCCGCAGTGATTAGCCAGTTATCCATTAGTTGATTGACAGAAAACTCGTTGCTTTGATATTGCTAAATGTTTGAACATTCGTTTAAAAA
>OOFC01030919.1:45654-56551 GCA_900323345.1 Pseudochromis fuscus | reverse complement strand
AAAAAAAAAAAAAAAAAAAAAAAAAAGACCAAACATTTGATGGTTACATCTCTTGTATTATACAAAGTTTTATTTAGGTTTGATCGATACTGAGAAAAAGAAACATTTGAAGGCGTTACCTGACACTACAGTACACCCAATGGTTATTGTAATAATTAAAAATAATCACAACTGGCAGACAAAACACAACAAAGTAATTTTTTTGTGGTAGCCCAGGCTGAAATTTGCATGTACGAAACTATTTTTATAATGGAAATTATAATTACTAACTTTATGTCTGAAGCCCTTTTTGAAAACATTGCAAATGCTCGAAGTAGAAAAATTCAGATGGAATAGTTTAACTCTGTAAAAGAAATAAAAACAGGCCACTAAAAGTAATGGGAATAATGCCCAATAATATTAACAGAGTACAGAAGAAAAATATCATATGTATTTTTTTATTTTTTTTTGAAGTGATTCAGAAAATGGACTCACTGTGATGGTTTCACATCGTCTTGTAGTCAATCAGTGTGGGAGAGAGATTACGTCTGTGCGCTTTTGTGCTACCTCATATCAGAAGAGATAATATTGTTGGACCTAAGCTTGGTTTAATCAATAAATAAAAAGAGAAAGTATAGATTTTTCTTACAATTTTTTCTTTTTTCCCCAAAGAAAAGTTTGTTACCCTAGTAGACAAATAAAAATGAGACCTGAGATGCAGTTTTTAAAACGTGAAGGTTACTGTCAAGGTTAAGGTATTGCTTTTTTTGGACTGTCAGTTTTGAGAGAGGTTTCCATGGGAACAATGGAGGTCAGATGTCTGTCTAGTATGAATAAACAAACGTATTACTATAACCAGCCCCCAGTGGCAGGTTTTGACACTTCAATTTGCCTCAGGCAGTGTGCAGCAACTGCAGAGAAAACATAATAATTTATTCACTCAGTACTTGTCTGTAGTGCTGTTGAGTCGTCATGCTTTTCAGCTCCTCCTGTGCGGCAGCACTTAGCCTCCATTCTCACTCGTAACATGTTCATTTTAATAATTTACATTCTGTAACATGGTGTTTTCTCTATCTGTTCGTTGAAAGATGTCGTTCATAATTGTACAATACATCCACATCAATTATTCAGTGGGTGTGTTTGCCTTTCTCATTGTTGCAAGCAACTACTTGCACAATAATTAATCATTGTCATTGTCAAAGACTATGAATAACTCTCCTCTCTGTTCTTGTCATTACAGATAAATACCAGTCGGCCCCGACGTCATTAGAGGTGAGTTCACATCACATTCTCCTTAGTCACACAAAGCATAGTTTTAGAAAATTATTTATCTTTTTCAACGCTTACTGGTGGAGTGGTTTGCAGGGTGATCAGCAGTTTTAATGCCCCTCTGAATAGAATTTGAGATTTTTACTTTAATGTTTGGTCTTTTCACTTTACAGCCATTAGTTTGATTCATGTATCACAGACAAAACTATTTCAAAATCTGTTTGTTACGGCCTGCCCACCAGTGATGCTCTAAGAGAGGAGTTACGCCACATATAGGCTGGTGTGTTGGCTGTGTTGCAATGTTGTTGACTCTGGTTTTGTGGGAAAAAACATTTCCTTTATATTTAAGGTCAATACAAGGAGATATTGAACAAAAACTGAATACCAGTGTTGGTGAGAAGTGGTATTTCTTTGTCTGCAGGGCCCATTTTTCTTCTTAGGGACTGGCAGAAATCTGCTCAGTCTGTCACATCAGCACCAGAAACATGTCAGTGTTGGCATTGCTCAACAGACGCAGATGGAGTCTGCTTTCTTGGATTTTTCCCTCCCTCTGTGTAGACTTTGCGCACACACAAAATGAACTCACAAATGAAAGCTGATCACAGCAACCTTGGAAAGAAACAGAAATGAAATGCTTGTGTTTATGAATATAAGAAAAGACATGACATACTTTTCAAATGTTTTTGCCAGAGATTGAGACCTGACCTGTGAAGCACGAGTGAGTGGGAGTGAGCTACACAAATACTCTTTGCTTTGTTCTGCAGTTATTGTGTGTGCTGCGCTTTAATGCAGAGGAGCACTTAAAAGAGAGAGCATCTTTGTTCTGTTCTCATCTTCTGGTTCATGAATGCATCACTTTTTTTCTTTAAAGACACTATTATGCCCTTTAACATTATCACCATGTGAAGACAACAACATGTGGCCAGTGTCTGTTTTGCCAAGCAAGGTACACTTCATAATGTTGGGAGGAGCATTATGTGTACATAGACTAATTACACACAGAGCCCTCTATCAACTCTGAGCAGTCAGATGGTCCTTCATGTTTGTCTTGTCGTTCATGTGATCACAGGCATGCACAGTATGTGTGTGCTGTTGCATGGCTAAGTTGGAAATTCCTCTCCCTCAGCTGACAGTCAACATGGATGAAATCTCATGGCTCAACTGTGGCTGCTCAGCCTGATGGTGCTCGCTAGCGAATCACTAAAGTGAAAATAAGCACGGGGGTTTTTCATCCTCGTGCTGTAACATTCCCTTTCTTTATTGGGCCCTTTAACAGTATCTTTGCTATTTGATGCAAGACTGCTCCTTGGATGATTAGCTCATGCAGTATTACCCCTCTACACAGGGTGTGTTTGCTTTGTTGATTGTTTCTTGAAAATAGCATCTTGCACAATGGTTTCTGAGCGCATTAAATGGTCTCACATGAGTAAATCGTGTGGTTAAAACTTGAGGACACACCAAGTAAAAAAATGTGTTTGTTTTTCGGTCTCATTGATTAATGGCTTAAGCAGAAAATGACACCAATAAATTGCCACGTGCGTTAGAAAAACACACGTGGCAGAGGTTCTGATGACCAACTGAGTTTTCCTGTAGTGCCGATATTTTATTATTAAAATATTGTGATATGACATTATGGAAAAGTTTATTATACAAAGGAGCACAGTCAGTTACCGTATTTTCCGGACTATTGAGCGCACCTGTCTATAAGCTGCTATTGAATTTATTCGAACAGTTTCATGTGGTCGACTCTGACCGGGTCTGATGTGACGAAGCTAGCTCGTAAAAAGCCAACGAGCTTCGTGCCGCCGATACCTGAGCCACATTGGTGTTTAAGCCACAGGGTTCAAAGCGTCAGAAAAAAGTAGCGGCTTATAGTCCGGAAAATACGGTATATGGGGATGTCTGTCATGTAATCACTTATAAAGCCTATTCTGTATTTTTTGCTGTTTTTCAACCAATGATTAATTCTCTTTAGATTCACGGAATAATTGATTTCAGCAATCTGCATTCGAACAGTAACAGGATCTATAAATCTCTTTTTTTTTTTTATCAAGAATGAATCGAGTACTACTAGATGGATTGCCATGCCTTTGCCGGCATGATCAGAGTTCATGGCTTTAACTGTGACAAAATATTTGACTTATTAACATTTCGATCAGTCTCAGTTGAACATTGTTTGGTGTTTTAGAAAATGGCAGGTAAAGAAAACTGTGAAACATTATGCTAAACATGAGCCAGTCATCTTTCAGCTGCCTTGTTTGATTTGTATTTTTGTGCTTTCATATAATTCAATGTTCTTTTTTTTTTTTTTTTTTTTTTTTTTTTTTTTAACTTTTTTTTACCTAAATGTAGCTCATTTTGCAGAACGGATTGAGTACACACAGCCACACACACATTATTACCATTTTGATTGATAGCACGCAGCAGTGCTCTCACACATGGCCACAGTCCAGTCTTCCAAATATTTGGCCTTGTGTATTTGTTGTGTCTCAGTCCCTTGTGAAAGTGAGTCAACCAGTTATCTCCCCAGCCAGCCGGTCAGCCTACCACTCTCTGATACCTTCTAGTCTTTGGAGATGATTAGCTTGCGTAGAGTTGACCCACTCTCCCTCGTGCAAACAGCAAAACCTGTGACAGGGTAATCATCAGTGGTGTCACTCAACATACCAGTTGTTACTGATGTAAAAACTATAGTCAGGAGTTAGGTTCTTTTGTCATCATTAGTAGTAAATATTTCTTACAAGAAAAAGCTGTGTGAGGTGTCCTATGCACCGTCTGTTGTAACCTACTAGACAAGCTTAACCTAGTTTGTCCTCGGTTGAAGATTAAGGTGAGATTAGTTGTGGTTATCCTATTATGGCTTTTGTAGTTTGCCAGATCTGCTCAGGTCCCTGGGACTCAGTTTGGGGCCAAGACAATTAGTTTTCCAGCATCATACGTGTGGTAAAGCCTTGGATTATGAAATAGATCCTAATAGACTGAGTTTCAATAACACTGGCTTTTTTAGGTTTAGTTTCTCTCACTTGGGACCAGCATCCTGGGCTGTTTGTCGCAGATGGAGTGGAGATTGCATATTTTTGCAAGTAAACAGTGTACAGTATGGGCCTGCACACTGCAGCTGCTTGAACAGGGGCTGCATGTGTCTGCATGTGAGGCTTCTGTGTTTAGTGTGTGTGCAGGGGGCTGGATGTCTCTCACACCAGTCACCAGAGGCTATGAGCTCTGTGTCTACAAAGGCTGTCTCTCACTCGTGTCAGCTCTGACATCAGACTGCACATTTTGAAAAGGAGAAAAAGAACATTTTCATCGGTTTTATTTATAACGCTGGAGAATTTTAATGTGTTTTTTTGGGGGAGAAGCCAACAGTAGTTTTTATGCTTGTTTGTAGATTGTAGGCTTTGAATTCAGGCCAGGGGTCCCCTGGAGTGACTGACTGATGCTCAGTCTGATCCCTGTACGCCTGACATGTACCGGTGACCTCGTTATGTTACACCCTGCTTTTATCCAGATTGATCGATTGATTTTTGTCACACTGACAGCTTCACTTAAAAGCACCCATGCAGCTCAGAATATAGTCCTAAAGGTTAGATTTCTGCCTACTCGGGGATATTCACAGCCACAGGAATGCAATTTATTGATTAGTTGGAGCTTCAATCAGGATACTATCTACTAGAGAAGAAATCTATTCCTCACATTTTACTCATCTTCAGGCTGTCAAGACTGTTATCAAACGTTTAGCCACAGATATTTTGCAGTAGCTGCTGGAAAATCCTGGGCGTTTATTTTTTTTAATAAGACAAATTGATGCCATTCTTTTCTTCTCTGCATTAAAGTCTGCCATTCAGATATGTGTGGTGTGTTTGAGCCTCTTTTAGCGATTCAGACAACATTTGGGTCAAACTCGGCTTGTGACTGATGGCTACAGTGGAATAAACTGTGTTGTCCTCTTTGGGAAGATGTATTTGACATTTACACTACCTTCGACATGCGCAAGACTCAATTTAACCTTGAGAAAGTTTAGATTTAGTTTGATTTGAAAATGCAATTTCTTTTAAAGAATTTTCTTCAATCTAACCTGCATCTATAGTAATGCTTTCATCCCACTGATGAGTAGAAATGACAGCATGTAATGTCAGAGGTGACTGTTTGATGCAGATGGGACATGTTCGCAGGCCTCAGCAATTTCCAGCCGATTTCATACATGAATGCAAACTCGGCAGTTTCTGACCAGGAGTGATGACAGAGCCACACTGTGTTCTGTCCCACTATGAACTATAATGGTGATGCTGCAGACCAGAGGAGGGCCGAACATCCGCTCCTCTAGTGGAAGACCTCTAGATTTAGCTCCGGTTATGTAACTGTCTGTGTTGTGATGGCTTTGCTCTACTACTGCAGCAAATGCTGAAGGCTGCTTATCAGACTGCTTTGTGAACTCAAATAGCCACAGTGATGCCTCAAGCTGCTGCTGGAAAGGCAGGAGTGTGATCATGTTAACTCTGTTCCAGATATCATGTCAGGCCAGTTGATTTATTCTGTGCAAACAGGGTGTTGCTTCCAAATAACACATTCGTATTTGTAAAATAGTATAATAGAATTTTTTTTTTTTGCGTATGAAGGGCAGTTGTGGCTGTAGCTCAGCTGGTGGAGTGGGTTTGTTGGGGGTTTGTCCACATGTCAAAGTGTTGAGCAAGTGTGTGTAGGTGAATGAGAGGCAATGACAACAAAAAAACTTGTGCTTTGTGAGACCTAAGCTAAGGTGAAAAAAATGCTACTGTATTTTCCGGACTATAAGCTGCTACTTTTTTCTGATGCTTTGAACCCAGCGGCTTAAACACCGGTGTGGCTCATGTATCGGCGGCACGAAGCTCGCTGGCTTTTTACAAGCTAGCAAGCTCCGTGCCGCTGATACATTTAGCCGCGTCACATCAGACCCGGTCAGAGTGGACCACATGAAACTGTTTGAATAAATTCAATAGCGTCTTATAGACAGGTGCGCTCAATGGTCCGGAAAATACGGTATATAAATGCACTCCATTTACTAGATGTTGAGATTCATCAGTTTATATTGGGTAATGACACACACATACTATAGCTTGAGGACTGATTTGACAGTTAGATAATAAAAATCTAAAATTACTTGAAGTTGTATAAATCTACTACAGGACTCAACAGCACATAAGCCCGATTATTTACTTGTTTCTGTCTCGTGCTTGTGTGAGTGTCGATGCTGCTCTTTAACACAAACAACTCATTCTTCGCCCATCTGCGTGCTAGTTGACTCACTGACGCTTCCCCCGTCATGGGTGCTCCTCTTGTCAGCTCATACAACTAAGAATTTGAGTCTTTTTTTATTTTTCTTTGTTTAGTTTGGCCCAGAGCTTTTTAATTAAAGGCTTTGTGATTTAAAAAAAAAACAAACAAAACAAAATAAAATCAGCTTCTATAGTTGCAGGTAAAACATTTTCTGCATGCATCAGTGCATAGGAAAAGGTGGAAAAGGAACTATATTACTGCATTTATTTTACATGCTTTAAACTCCCCCATTGTGTAACATGCAGCCTTGGGCCTTCAGAGACAACAGTTGCACTCATTAGTGACTAAGGGCACTTGCTTGCTTGTCTGTGCTGTTCGACCAGAGAGGAGACCAAACATATTTTCCTAATTATGTGTCCTCTATGATATTATTTTGTCATCAAAAGGCAAATTAAGTGGAAAACCTACTGTAATTGTTGATTGAGCTAAAAGCTTTAACATGTTTTGTTGCAATAAAGCTTCAAGCATATTTCTTTGAAATGATTTTATGATTCTCTCTGATAAGTACATGTATCGTACCCATTGTGAGCCAGCTCTGGCAGCGCGGGTCAAGAGTTTACACAAATTGTGAGTGTAGCCCTTAATGCCACATCCGTTCCTTCAGGAGACAAAGGTCATTCATGAGTAAAAAATTCTCTTCGTATTCGTCACTGATTCTCAAGATGATGTCTCAGACTAAGGACAAGGAGATTCTTTAATATAAAACAACTCATTGTTGCAAAAGATAAGACTGAAACATTTCTTTCCCAAGGCAAGTCTAGTGTGTATTTGTTTGTGAACCGTGAGAAAAGTTGAGTGAAGCTGCTCTACATTCTTAATGGACTGGTGACCGCTCTACATTCATGAAGATGCTTTCTGAACTCTGTTATTGAGCTGCCGAACCTGTGTCAGGACTGAAGCTAAAGTCTTTCTCTGTGATACAATTTTTATTTTGTTTTATTGTCATCAAAGTGTCTCAGTTTGCTACATTTCCTATGAATCATTTGAAGCTGCAGGCGATGCCCCATGTTACCTGTGGTTGGAAACATACTGTATGAGTGTTTCATCACCTCTCCTGACTGACGCAGCCTGATTTCAATTAGTGGTTTGCTACCAAACATTTCATCCCGTGCCTTTAAAACCCAGCAGTGGATTTTCTGCTCGTCTGTTTATCCGCATACTTGTTCCCCCTCATCCCTCCCTCCTGCTGCTCCTCTGCTTTGCCTCCCTGCCTCCTTCCTCTGAGTCACAAGTCTTCAAATAAGATTGTGATGTGTAATTGAAAAAAAAAAAAAAAACCCCAAAAAACAAGCTGTGTTTTTCCTCATTCCTTTTCTGCCCTTCAGTCAGGCTTATCGATACTTTACGAGGCCTCTTCCCCATTCCAGCCAGCATACCGGACTTCTGTATACGTAGAAGGAAATGAACAAAGTGCCATGTTGGTTTTAGTTTCTTTCTTTTAGCTATTTGTACTTGTATATTTTGCTAATTGATTCCAAGCTGTCGGTACAGAGTGTTTTAATTAATAATGTATTAAACAAAGAGATTTTCTGTGCTAGCTACGGTTGAACCACTTGTGAGTTAATTATTACAACCTTTTTCTATGTTGGTTGGAAGATTTCATTTAACCAATAACTTTGCTAAATCTACTCATGATCAACAATTATAGCCAATGGAAAAATACCTGAAATCTTACATCACTGCTTTAATTGGATGCAAGAGAAAAATTTTACTACATCCAACATAAACCCTGAGCACGCCGTAGCCCATGAATGAGCCCCCTCCATGTGATCGGTCACTCCAGCATTCCCTCGTATCTCCGCCCACTACAACGCATGTTGTCCTGCAGATGGATTATGATGTTACATAATAAGACACCAGGGAATAGGATATTTATTTTAGCGGTGGTACAGGATTATCAGCTGCACACAGAGAGGGTTGAGAAATGATAACAGTGTAACACCACGGAGCTGGTCTTTGCCCAGGAAGATCAGGATCAATGGGTTAGTGTTGGGACATTCACAGAGGCAAGAGGCCATATTTTAAGTAATTTTATTTTTAGGAAAACATCAGGCAAAAGGCTAAATAACACTAAAAGGAGAATCATATTGCTATGGTACTTTGATGACACATTCAGAAATAACTTGAAATTACTCTTTTTGTATTTTATATGGTTTTTTTTAACTAAACTATTTCTTTATGCTACAAATCCATTTTCCAGAGTTACAAGGGTCTGAACATGAGACTGGGTTCAAATGTAGGCAAGCACCTGTTTAAGTTGGCCTACGCAGAGCTCTATCTACACCTTTTTTTTAATGCAAAAGAGAAGAGACGGATATTCCTGTAATGATTACAGTGTATTTGTAGACTAGTACAGAAAAGGCAGCTGATACACATTTAGTTTGAACAGAAAAACATATTTTTACTCTTCAGTGAAAACAATGTGATTAAAGAGAGTTAATTCCTCAAGTTTGTCCTAGAAATTCTAAACCACCAAATTTGTAAACTTAAATACTAATGATACTTGAAATAAATTAATGTATTGAAGTGTTTGGACACAACCTGGCAGATTCAATATCTGGCACGTTGGATTTGTACTTTTTTTTTTTTTTGAGAAACAAAATCATCCATAGGGAACATCCCAGTGAAACTAATCTAAACGTGAGGGCAGCACCATGACGCTATATGACAAGTGAATGATGCAATATTTTTTTGTTTCTGTTGTAGTTAATGAATCCAAACATGGTCAGACAACACCCAACAGGCTTCTGTTGTAGTACACTCCCAGACTCTAAAGACAGGTGCTGCACAGTTCCTGGCACCAAACCCATGCAGAGGCAGTCATGCCCACATACATTAGTTTCACCCACATCAACACTGTTTTATTTGGGCACCTCCCTTTTTCAACAATGTGACTCTGGAAAAGAACATGCAGTACAGTAATGAGCCAGTTATTTTATTAAATGGCATAACGCACATGTAGTGCACATGGAAAAAACAGACAGAATAATAAATAAATATTTACTAGCGCTAAAAAGACAAAGTGCAATACTCTCAATGACCACTAGATGCTGGCTTCAAAAACTCCAATTGACTTCAATTCAGAAATTGTAGTTTTCAATCATGAAATACATTTTTCCCACAAGTCATTCTGATGTCATTAGCTAAAGGCGACGGTTCTTATTAGTGATCTGGTTAGTCTTATTAGTGATCTGGTTAGTCTTATTAGTGATCTGGAGACTAGATGTGAACTCAAGTCTCATACATAATAAGTTGCATCCTAGGGTTCAATGGTCAGACTCCTCACTTCTCCCTTCATATCCAATATGGTCACCTCTGGCTTCAAACAACCAACATGATGACGTTCAAGTGCAGAACTCTGGTCCACAAACCAATGGGTGACATCACTTTAGCTTCATCCATTCAATATGCAGTCTACAAATCGGACTGAAATTATTCCAGCTGTCACATCCTCTGTCCCATGTAGAATATCTTTAGCTCTTCTTACATCTTGATTTGTCATCGATTTTTGTCATTCGAGGATGATTGCTGCAGTCATCGAGCAGCTTTGTTCTATCATAGCCTGCTGGTAGTTTGACATGTTAAGATGAGTTTAAACAAGCTGCAAAATGATGGGTCATGCCCTGCTTAATAATGAGGGGAAGCAGTGATGAAATCATCCCCAGATTATGGTAATAATCATGCTGTTTGGAGGAACACTGTGGCCTTGTTTCACATTCAGTTTGAGGATACAAACTTGTGTGTTCAGGTAAATGGAGTTTGTTTTATGGGGTTGTTTATCAAACCTAGTCAGGGGTTTGATGAAATTGGGCCTGTTCCATGAGGATGTCCTGGTGTGCTGCTAATTATAGAGCAGCAGGGGCAGAGGAAACAAAATTGGTTGTAATCTTTCAGCTGGAAAACAAAAATTGGTGTGCTTAACAGAGAGTAAACAAATTTCACTGGATAAGATAGAAATGTTTTTCTTACTATAGCTACATTTCAAAAGTCCTGATTTATTTACTTAATTGTGAAGCTGAAGTGCAGTGACGGTTATGTGTACACCTGAATGATGGTGATATCATAATTTCCTAATGTAGTTCTGAGGAGATTCTTTTTGTCTTTCTACTTTTTTAAGAAGTAAGAGATGTGACTGTGGGTATCAGTCTTTCTTTTTGTGGGGATATAAATGGATACATCAATTCCTTTTGCCTACAACTACAAAAGCTAAACCCAATCCTCCACAGTTCTTTTTTCCTGTAATATCTGAGACTAACTATTTTTGCCTCACACCAAAGTCTGTGGAATTAGTCTTTTTTTTTTTCCTCTGGAGCACAATAATAATCTACAACATCCC
>OOFC01030919.1:21646-43236 GCA_900323345.1 Pseudochromis fuscus | reverse complement strand
TGTTTTTTTTCCCCCTCTTTTTTTTTTTTTTTTTTTTTTTTTTTTTTTTTTTTTAAGAGAAGACTCATTTTGTTTTAACTAAATAAGAGATCTTTATATGCAACAGCTATTCAACATACTAATATATGCACTTCATGTTGATCCCTAATAATTATTCCATATTCATCAATATTTACAAGACTTATTTCCTGTCTCTCCTCTACAGATATGCTCTTCCCACCTGCCCAGCCCATCAGACGCCCCCAACCATTACCAGGCTGTGTGTCGGGCTCTCTACGCCGAGAGCAGGGAACTCCACACCTTTCTGGAGAAGATCAAGAGTGCCAAGGAGGTGAGAAATCTTAGCATTGCCACCTGCGCGATATCGATGGACTTCCTCCTGCTTTCACTTATAATTATTTTTAATCATTCCTACATTCCCACACTCTGGTAGTTTTGTCCATGAGTCATACTCAGAGGGTTTGACTCATTTGCACATCACAAACCTGTCCAAATATGAATATGAAAGCAAATCGAAAGCACCAGGGAGAAGTGTGCTTGGAGGCACAGAACAGATAAGAGGATGTGAGAAAGTACCAGACTCTCTTGTCCCTGGGGTTTACCACCCTGCTTTGGTATGTGGGTTCACTGTGTGGAGTTAAATTGGCTGAATTAAGATCTGTTATGCCAAGAGACTTTTCTATTGCTGGGAAAAGAAAATACCAGAGTGGTGCCCAGAAACGGCACAATAACAACAACAAAACAGTCGGCAAAGTGACAATAGCACAGAATGATTGAGGCTGTGTGGGTGTCCCTGTCTGACCTCCTTGTTAGGCTGAGAGCTCAATACTTGCTTCATCTCGTTTCTTGTTTGTGTTCCAACTAACTGGAAGATTTCTGGAAGTGGGGTATTGGTACTGAAGTAACAGTGAATGATGAATGAGGAGCTCCCTGTTGTGCTTCTTAGTGACAGAGTGTTTTAGACAGCTGGTAACCAAGATGTGCTTGGATTTTCTCCTTCTAATTAAAATCAATAATAGTTATAAATGTTTGAAAAAGCATCATGGGAGAATTGTACAGTGGATGATGTTATCAGCAGCTTTAATCAGTCACAATATGATTTGTGTTTGTGTAGAATAATTATTTAAAAAAACAAACTTTTAAAAGGAGCATCAGAAGAGTTCACTCGTGCCTTCAAATGAAATTCTTGCACTCTTACTAAGATGTTTGCTCTGATTGAACTGAGGCTTAAAGAAAAATGTTCCCATAAGACTTGCTCTATGGCTTGTCCCACAGCATAGCTTTACTGTACTGTATGTACACACTGGCTGTGGCTTCTACAGCAGGCAAACAGTCTTATGTAACACATGTTTACAGAATCAAGTTTAACCTTATTAGAACATTTTAACAAGCTTACAGAAAGTTTCACTGGGAAAACTCCTAATAAGTAACCACACACAGTACCACACATCACACATGCCCACAAATTAGGAGGTTAGTCAATTAGTTGTTTTTTTTTTCTTTCAGTTTTTCAGTTTTCTGTCAGGATGTTGCAGCTTTATGTCTCCTCTGCCAGTGTAGAAAAGATGTAAAATTTTGTCATGACTCAAGGAAGAACTCCCGAGTAACAAAGGTGGGAAAGTGAAAGAAAAAGGATAGATCAGCAGAAAAAATGCTTAGGAAGAAGGAATGTGTTTCAGCAGTAAACATGGGCGTGGATGAACAAATGTCTAGATGATGAATGTTAAAAGAAACCCCTAAGGCTTTTCTTTGATCTAAAACTCTGGTATTGAGTGATGATGTAGACTGCGTCTCAGTCACCTTTCAATGAACTGAGCTTGAAACAAGAAGCAATCAATTGAAAGTATCCTGCAGTGTGATAACATGTTTAAAACACACCCAGCAGAGTGCTAGGTAGTTTCTGGGATTGCTATATGCAACACATGCAGACCACAGAGGAAAAACAGATGCACATATTACGTATGACGACAGAGTGTCTTTACCCCTCAGATCTTTCAGTAACTACTTCAGCAGACTCACATTAATCGCACTCATTAGTTGAATATTGATTTATTAATTTTTCCTCTGGTTCACTGTCGATATGGGATGAGACAGACATCGTCATGCTCATGTAAAAGCATCTATTGATTAATTAACTAGCCTGCTATAACAATATGGGCAGTATGCCAGTGACCTTTACTTAATTTTAGCCCCTATTGTGAATACAGTGGTGCACATATTGAATACCATGACACTGCAAATTTTCTGTCTCAGTTTTTTTTTTCTTTCCCCTTTTATTGATTAGAACCTTCGAAAGATGGAAGGTGAGACTCAGGAAGAACCTGTCAAAGACCTCAATGAGCTGCAGAATGCAGATTGGGTAAGAGGACACTAATTACTACATCAAACACCTCTAGGTTTTGCTTGGGACCATGTGTTGGAAGTTCCTGGTCATATGCATAACATTTGTTGTACCACTTTTATTCCTACTAGGCGCGGTTCTGGGTGCAGGTAATGCGAGATCTACGACATGGTGTGAAGTTGAAGAAGGTCCAGGAGCGTCAGTACAACCCACTGCCCATCGAATACCAGCTCACACCGTATGAAATGTTGATGGATGACATCCGCTCCAAGCGGTATAAGCTGCGAAAGGTCATGGTGAGGGTCAACATACACATTTATGTGTCAGCTGTTTCCTCTGCACGTCCAGTGAGATTATTCTTTTGTATAATGCCTCCTGTTTTCTAGATATTAAGCAGTGTGTGTTGTTGTGGCTGTTGATGTTAAATGAAATGCAATATTCCAGGTGAATGGAGACATCCCTCCAAGGTTAAAGAAGAGTGCACATGAAATCATTCTTGAATTCATCAGGTCACGACCTCCTCTCAACCCTGTAAGTAGTACAGTGTTAGTAATCTGTATAATATTTTTCTCACAGCCTTCTGTTTGGAAGTTTGTGCTGAATTAATATCACAGTTGTAGACTGTACTGTAGTTGGTATACTGTACTGATATTTCACAGAGTAAAACTTTACTATGTGACATCAATATTTGGTTGTCACTAGTACACTGGCATATACAGTGATGTGGATGATACATGTCCATCACATAACAGTGTGTCATCAAAGCGATGAACTTTGACTAACTGAATACTTACCAGTCATTGGTTTTCATGACAGGTCTCGGCCCGTAAACTGAAGCCTCACCCTCCACGTCCTCGGAGCCTCCACGAGCGCCTGCTGGAGGACATCAAAGCTGAAAGGAAGCTCAGGCCGGTTTCTCCCGACATGATCCGCAGAAGCCGCCTGGGTGAGACGCGGGCGCACACTAACACACACAGAACTGATCATAGCTACAACCTAGCATACAAGCACAAATAGACAATTATTTCTGTGCAACATTCCCCTGAACATGCACAGAGTATTGGTGTTTTTGTTGTAAATATCACTGTAGACACCTCCAGCTGTTTTCCCGGGGCGAGCGTGGCTGTTACTTACTGCACGGCTGCTCTTTATGAGCCTAACCCATCCGCTCAGGACAAAAACCATTAACCATGAGTTGAACATTCTTAACTGCATCCATCATGATTACTCTAACAGCCCTCTTCCTGCATTGATCTGTTCACTTAATCTGAAGTGTCATGGTGTTTAAACAAGGATCACTTTGACTGCTGCTGTGAGCCTTCAGCTGTGTCCCAGAGTAAAGCTGTTAAAGTAGCAGTTCCTGCAGTTTCTGATGATTGTGCATTTCTCTGGTTTGAATGTAATGCTGCTTTAGGTGTTAGATAATCCTGTTGGTATGTCGTGGCTATAATTGGCTAATTGGAAGTAAAGTTTTAAACCATTAAAAGCTTTAATCAGATTAAAAACAGCAAATATGTCAGTCTATACCATACAGTGTTCTGTGGAGCTCACACAGGACTCCTTTTGTTAGCAGCTTTACGAACTTTACATGCAGCGATTATGTTGCATAATCATACATATGGGAGCTTGTACAGTTCTGAAAGTTGGAGATTATAGAGCCTGATTAGGACATTTTTATTTATTTTTTTATTTATTTACAAACATGGATGATTCATTGACTTCATCATCCATTTTTAACTTCTACCTTTTTCTCCCACTTGCTTCCATTTTGTTTTTTCTTCCAAACATGGGCATATCTGTCAGTCATGCGACCTCTTAGCATGTCTTACAGTTTTGACTCGTCAGGTAACGTTCATGTCACCTATTGTTTTCCTGTTGTTGTACATTGTGTTACATTCCAGGTTATTCTTAGGGTTGGTTCCTGCTTCTCACTAGGTTCAATAGATGCACCTTGTTTTTTTTTTTTTTTTGTTTAATTCCATGCGTGTTCTACAAGTACATGTATGACACACTACTGTCACTTACTGGCTGTTATGATAAAGACTCTTGAGGAAAAGACGGGCTAGTGCACAGTGCAACCAAATTTTGGTGTGTACAGTGCATAAATTTGCAGGGGGGGCAGCATAGAGATAAAATAAACAAACAAAATAAGAACAGCATCCATTTTTGGAAAGATATGAATGGTGATGCCCCACATCTGGGTAGCTGTGGTAGAGCTGATGAGGGACAGCCATTGAGCCAGAGCCAGTAATGCCAGATTACAAATCATCACTCTGCCCCTGCAGCCAGTCTGCCCTGCTGGTCACCCTAATCCTCTCTCACTGTGGAATGTGAAAAATTGCGTAACACTGGTGTCAGCAGCCTACCTCAGATTAATAGTTCAATGGCAGACGATGGCTTGAATGTAGCAGTACAGTTCACAGGGTAACAACCTTTTGCTCTGTGGCTGCACTCACTGTCTTTCTCTGCTTCCCTGGCACTTCCCTTCACATACCTCCCCTCTGTGCTTTTTTTTAAGCTATATTTACAGTATATTTATGTTAGACCACTATTACACAGCGTCCTGTTTAATCACACCTGCTCTGACAGATGCTTGTTGCTGTCGAGTCCTCCCTGTGGCACTAGTCTGGTGTTGGGAATGAAAATATTACCGTGCGTGCTCAGATTGAAGGTGACGTTCATTTAATTCATCTGCAGGTGCAGGGAAAAGCATCAGCACCCCTCAGGACTTGTTCCGCAGCTCAGGTAAAGTTCACATGAAGCAAGTGTCTCTCAGTCATTTTTGAATCTGTGTGACTAATAAACTTGAGGATTGTCAGTCTGGCTTCATTTGGTAACAATACAGAGGGAGCAGTAGTTTACACATGAGGCTTGATAGACAGCTGTACAGATCACGGTGGACTTATGATTCACTTCATAGGCAGAATATCAGAAGCTGTTGCCCTGTAACTGATCCGTCCTTGATCCACAGACACTCCGGATGCACAGAGGAAGCTGGCTGTCAGCACCCAGTCTCTGGCCAGTGGCTCCACAGGATCCAGTCAAGGTGGAGTGCAGCCGCTTAGCCAAAGGAAGAGGCTGCTCAGAGCGCCAACACTAGCTGAGCTGGACAGCTCTGAATCTGATGTAAGATGTCTGACTATTATTGTTTGTGCTTATTGATTATCCTCTAATCTCTCAGCTACTTACTTGTGAGAGTACGGTTAAATCTAAATGTATTAAATTGCCCATGTTATGGTTAAGGTCCTATTCCAATTTAGCAGCTAAGGGATGAAAATCAGACCTGCTGATTAGCTCATAAGTAGTTGTGTTTTTGTTGTTATCTCATCATTTTTGTTCCAATTCTGGATTTTCCAAACATGTAAAACTGAGTTATTTCAGGCTTCATTAAAGTATTACTGAAATTATCTCAAACACAACAAATGGGTCAGTATTTCCCGGGGTGAGATCAAAGTTACACGCATCATGTGACTTATTATGTGTGATTTTTGTGGTTGACAGGAGGAGCCCACACGGAGCAGCTCCAGCATGTCCACATCTTTGTTGGACGACACATCTCCTGAGTCTGTCGTGGGGAAAAAAGGTATTAACTTACTATCATAACATTGTAATAAATTGTATTTGTTGTCTAATTTGAGAATATTTAAGCTGTTACCACTAAGCTACAATCTTTCTTGATAGTCTCCATCTGTCTTTTCATGCATTTTACTTGTGTTTCACGTCTCCAGCTCCACCAAAGTTCCTGCCCATCTCCGCCACCCCCCAGCCAGACAAGCGCCAGTCCCCACAGAGGCGGCACTCTATTGAGAAGGAGGCCCCCACCAGTGTCCGTCCTTTTGTACCTGCATCCAGACAGACCTCCAAGTCTTTGGTATGTTAACTTTGGGAACTATCTCTAATAATTAATGACACATCTTTGACATGGCAGCTGTATTACTGCAATAATAAATTTTACTGCCACATTTGCAAGTATACTTAGATTAGATGATAAAATTGAGTCATACGTGACTATTCAAAGCTGATTATTGGATGTACAATATATCTGTTGAATTTGCTCTCGTCCTGTGACCGGCCATTTGTTTGCAATGAGGTCATCTTGAGGAACTCTGCACTGGTCGTATGATTCTGGTGAGCTTGATGGATGTAATTGAAACCACAGGACTGCTCCTGTATGAAGACCATTTAGATGGAATTAGTTATTCTCGCCAATTTTTTAATGGCAGACCACTGGTGCCAAACCAGAGACTCTCATTTCAACCAGACAAAGAGTAATAACTAAAATAAATGCCCATCAAACTCTGGAGTAGACTGCTCTCCTTGGGATTGAGTCTTTCTTAAAATTAAGTCCGATGTCTGTTATGTTGAAATCTTAAAATATATAATGCTACAGCTGATGCCAAGGTAACTTCAATACTCAGTTTATCTAACAGTAAAGTGCCGCCACAGGTTTATAAGTTGTAAGGTAGGTTTGACATGATCATCAAACGGTAGGTGTCCTTGGTGTCTACGGTGGAACAGAAAAAAATAATTTGTGTGATGTTTGTTTTTTCCTTAAAATTATAAATTGTAAGGCCCTGACCTTTGTGAACTATTGTAAAGTCCCATGTGATGATTTTATTGTGATTTGGTGTATACCACCAAACTGAACTGAAGGCTCCTTTTGAAAAGGATGCTGTCAGATGACTTTTCAATCATGGGACTTTTCATAAAATTTTTCTTATGAAATTGGATCTCGTGCAACATAGGAAATGACAAGTAAATGTGTAAGCTTGTGTAAGAAATTAATATAATTACAGATGTTTATCACTCTTTGGTACCAAACATGGTCTCTTTTTTCACTTTTTTAATTGGTTTGGTTTTATTAGTTATTGGTATAACCTTTAACAAACATGGTTAGAAATAAGGACACATCAAAGGTCTTTCATTGGGTTGAGGAGATCTTGTATAAAACTTTTACTCAGGATTATTGTATGTGACTGTTGGAATTGAAGGTCGTGTTTCAGTTTGAATTTCATGTTCCCTCTGTCTGCTGGTCAGGTGGGAGCTGCCAGTGGTGCTCAGGGCACGGTATGTCACTGTTACTGCATATCATCCAATGCACAGTTTGGGACAACCATCCAGAAAGATGCGCTGAAAATAGCTTAGGGGAGCCTGAGAGAATATACATGAGTGGAGGAAAATCATCTGTGCACACTCACAGCAGCAACTGAGTGTGAACGATCAATGAAGAAATTCCCAAAGGAATTTTCACTCATGTGAAGTTTGAATGTCGGGGCATGAAGAGCACAGCTGCATCGCAAATGTCCAGGTGTGACGTCAGCTTGCAACATGTTGGGGATCCACTTACAGAATGGTTGCTTGGTCATAATGCTCATCACATTATGGTTAATGTAATGAGTTTGAATGCAAAACAATCAAAATCACAGTGTTAAGCTTGGTGACTCTAAATAAAAAAAAAAAAAAGTATTAGTCTTTTGAGAGTGTTAATTTTTAATGTAGAGAATAAATCAACAACTGGACAACTTGAATAAAATTAAAATTGATTGTGGATCACCAACATGGCAGGTGTGTTGCATCTGTATTTCATTTCATTTTCACAGTGTCACTCATGCAGAAGGCTCGTGCTTCCACCTTCACCATCTTGTTGCATGTTTGAAGTGGTGTTTGATGGGTGCTTTTATTTTGCATTTATCTGTGTCGTTCACATGGTGTTGGTGTCATTGGCAGCAGTCACATCCCTTCTTGCTGTAGCACATTCCTGGATCATGTGTTTTCCTTTCTGGATATGTAATCATGCTTTATTGATGTGTGTGTTTTCCTTCAGGAGGAGTTCTGTTACCCAGTGGAGTGTCTTGCTCTGACGGTGGAGGAGGTGATGCACATCAGACAGGTGCTCGTCAAGGCCGAGCTAGAGAAGTTTCAGCAATACAAAGATATCTACAATGCTCTCAAGAAAGGAAAGGTTAGAAACCTTGTGTACAGTTTTGTCTACAGTCAAAATGATAATTTGGGGACATTCATTTAAATGCATAAGATACCATGTGCCTTTCTCAAATCGTTATTTCCTCTTCAGCTTTGCTTTTCATGTCGGACCAAAAGATTCTCCCTCTTCACCTGGTCCTACACCTGCCAGTTCTGCAAAAGGTAAGTTGAAATACTATGACTCGATCTACTCAATTTAAGGGACAACCAGACAAAAAAAAAAAAAAAAAATCAGATTGTGGGGAGTACTGCTGCTTATGTTGGAAAAAGTTGTATCAAACCTCCAGAAGGAGCAAATTACAATGTTAGAAACAGGAAAAACAATCTGTGTGTTGAGTGGAGGAAAGAAGTGAGCTCATCAGACCTTGTGAGTCTGATGACTCAAGTGTAAATAAACAGCAAGTTACCAAAACACACCCGAATCCCAACCAAGCTGTCTGTTGTGGAGTTGCACTGTGAGTAATATAGGTGCCAACGTTTGACAAGAAAGAAGAATAGAAGAAAAGGATGGTACATTTGGCTTTGCTGCAATAATTCTGATCCTTTTTGTTTCAATCTGTTTTTTTACGGACTGTTTTTTAGGTGTGCAATGCTAAATCACTCTTTTAATGCCCAACTTTAACAGTTCACTTCTTTTCCTCTCCAGGCCTGTGTGTTCCCAGTGTTCTAAAAAGGTAGGAGGCCATTGACTTTTTTATTTTTTACACTCACTTTCGATTTTGTTGGCACTTTTGACCCATGTCGGCCATCACATGAACACCAACAAGTGCTTAATAAACCACCCGATTTAATAATTTTTGTGTTTCTTTTCTTTCCCCACCTCAGATGCGGCTGCCGTCTAAGCCCTACTCCACTTTGCCCATCTACTCTCTGGGCCCCAGTTCTATGGCTAAAGAAGAGGCTGCTGCAGCTTCTGCCACAGCTGAACCAGAGAAGCACCCTTTCGGGTCTGGACACAGCCGACACAGCCTACGCAGAAGTGTTTACAAGTAGGTTACTGCAGAATTACCACGTCCTGTTGTGGGTGTATATATACTAAAAAATTTGGCCATGCTGCTGTGGCTCAGAGCGGGTCGCCTATGAACCTTAAGGTTGTGGGTTTGATCCCCGGTCCCTCCTGTCCACATGTCAAACTGTCCTTGGGCAAGACGCTGAACCCGAAGTTGCTCCCAATGGTGGCTAGCACCTTGCATGGCAGCTTGGTAGCCATTGGTGTGTGTGTGTGTGTGTGAATGAGTTGCCTTGTAAAAGCGCTTTGGGACCTAGCTAAGGTCAAAAAAGTGCTATATAAATGTACTCCACTTACCATTTACCATCTGTTTAAGTATTTATTATTGTTCCTCCGTTTTCAGGTTTTCCAAGCACAGCAGTAGTAGCAGCAAAGATGGACAGTCACAGGATGAGCCAGAGCTGCCCAAGGAGCTGACTGAGGACTGGGTCACCATGGAGGTCTGTGTAGACTGCAAAAAGTTTATCACGGAGATCATCACTTCTAGCAAGCGCAGCCTGTGCGTGGCCACCAAACGGGCCCGACTCAATCGTAAAACCCAGTCCTTCTACATGTCTTCATCTAGCTCTGTCAACTTCAGACCCTCGGAGCGCACCATCAAAGAGGTGTAGAACGTCCTGTGCACTTTTGTTAACACTTCTCCAAGAGTTTAGTTATTTAAAAAAATAAATTAAAAAAAGTCTATTCATCTGTCTAGTTTTGACACAGACTGGTTCACTGCAGTGTGTATATATGAAGCCAGTCCATCCCACACTGAAGTTAGAAGAGGTTCTTAAACCTTATCCCCTCTCAGGAAAAGTTGCTATTGTTGGACAGGTCAGGACTCTGCAGTAGCGGCCAGGTACCCAAGGACAGCCATGTTTCTGTAAGAGGCAGTGACAATTCAGGGCGTGTTGTGTAAAATGAGCTGCTGATGTCGCCGTTGTGAACCAGGTATGGATTTATTTTTGACGTAAAAGTGGACTTAGATGATACTGAAAGCCAAAAGGATCAGTGATATCATGTATATAGTACAAAGGCCCAATCTCAATCTTACCTATCGATACGTTTTCCAGTTCCTGTTTACTTGTAGCACTCAGGAAGAACAACCGATTGTCTTTTGACAGAAATGCACTGTAGATCCTCCTGTCAGGTCTGCTGGGGTAGATCTCTGCCAGTCCCCTGCTCTTCTCTTATTCTTCCAGCAACAATTATGCCAAATGTTACATCTTTCATTTTATAGCCAGTTTAAACACATCTGTACAAATATCATGTTGCTAAGATGACACGTCGATGGGTGGGAATAGTCTGATTATTTTTTTCTGGGTGGGTTTTAGTTTTTAGTTCCAATGTATATTAAATTCTGTGCCTGGTGCCAAAATGTAATTTCTTTCTCTGAATGCCTTTGTAGTTACGGACCTGTTGTACATATGTGTGATAAACGAAATGGGGGGGACATCGTAGGGTAATCCAAGCTTTGGTTTCTTGCCCTGCCATGCTCCGTAGAAGCACAGACATGTAGGGTTTGTGAATGTGTACATGCTGTATATCTTACTTGTTCCAAAATGGATTTAATATTAAAAAAAAAACTTAACTAAGCTAAAGAATAATTTTACTATGTTTTAAGATTTCTGCCTATAGGTTTTCTTTATTTCAAAAAATTTCAGTTGGTGTTAAAATATTTCTGTTGCTGTAATTTTAAGATTTTATTTCTGTTGTATAGTTTAAAAACTCCTCAGTGTTAAGACACCCCTCTAAATCACAAATAGCACTTTTATTGGACCAATTTATTGTTTATGTTGGGTTTTTGTCTTAATTAATATTTAATTATTAAAATATGTTTTCAGTGCCATTTCCCAGGGTTCCTTGTGAATGAGAATGTGTGTGAATGGCTTCAGGTTGTTTCTAAGGAAGGAAATAAAACACTCCACTGAGCTGAATGTAGGCATTTTAAGTGTGTAGCTGTCATTTAAGATGCTTTATGAACATTTTATCCCCTTTCAAATGACTCTTACTCACACGGTCACGCACACATACACATGTTCATGTAGTGTGTTTTGTGACAGTTGTTACCAAATGAACACAAAGCCTAACCAGCCTGTTCAATGATGATGCCATGTTCCAATGAAAAAGTCCATCTGATAAACTTTAGACCTCTGTAAGCAATGTGTGCATGCTGTACTGTGATCCATTTGTTTTTATCAAGGAAATTATAATAAAATCCTCATGATTCTTATGTTTGACTCGGTCATCTTGTTGCACAAAAGCACGGTGTTAAACCTTATTTCATGAATGCGCATTGTTACAGAGCAGTTGCTGGATGTGCAAATTCATAATAGGCAGCAGAGGGCGATAGACACAATCTTTCTGTTGGTCTGCTTCACACCATTCTGCACATTTGGAGACATCAGGTGGCAGAGGGTCTGTACTGCAGACATGTCACTTTGAATCTTCCAGTAATGATGCAGGTTAAGAAGAGCAAGGAAATAGTATTGTCATAAAATCATGGCTTCAGTTTGGGATTAGTTAGTGTGCTGCATTGTGTGATTTCTTCATCTGTAAATGCAAATGTGACTAAATTAAAATAATCTCTGAAATTTAAGTGGAAAAAAACAAAATGCTGGGATATTCTGAGATTTACTGCATTTTTTTCTGAAGTATATAAGTAAGAGGCCATGTACGCATCATTGCTTCAAAGTCAGTCAAACACCTTAGTTGCAGCTGGCGCCTCCATTTTGAATCAACATATCTAAAAGCAATTGTGTGTGTGATCTTGTAATTAACATCCACACAGATGACAGGATCTCTTAACATTTCTGTCCCGCTGGCTGGCTGTGCTGTGTAAACCTTGTTAATCCCCCTGTCCGTCATATTAACACAGGGGATAAGGTTGCAAACTGGCAAGGCCTTCTCATATTTCACAGCAGGGAAACCCCTCTGTTAGTATTTAAAACTGCTCCAAACAGGTGCCGCCTGCTCATTGTATTGTTTCTTCCTGACTCCAGAGTAAACTCATGTGGTGTTCTCTCTCATTGTGATCTGATCTGTTGCATCATGAACTAAAGGGTCTTGAAAACATTGGTTATTTGACATTGATATAACTGATTGTAGATCCTGATTTCTATTGCTTTTTTCACCCCTGGGCTGCAGGACCAGTCAAACACTTGGGTTTTATAGCATAGGGTTTATACTGGTGGATATCAATTGCAGCATGCATTCTCCTCCTATATATGCATACAGGTCTTCTAACCACAATTATAGTATGTGTGTATGCATGCACACAGAATAGGCAATGAAATGCTATCCCTTGATGGGTTAGTAACAGACACTGAAAATAACCTTCCAGGCCACAGCCTCCCTGAAGGGTGACCCTCACACACTGGTTTCTATGGAAAGGTAGCAAGCAAACACACAGCCAGTAAACAATCTAAATAGGCTGTGTGTTTAGCAGCAGCTCGATAAACAGCTTCAGTGGGTGTTGTTCCTAAATTCTGCTTTCACTGACTGAGTCACTAATTATTCAGCAGAGTCACAGACACAGAGTTTAAGGTTTGGGTGTAAGCTTTGTATGCTGGACGTTGTGTATCATTCTGCACAACATTTTGATTTGACATTACTTATTGAACATACAGAGGGTTAGGGTGAGGCATTCAGAACGACCGGGCTAACAAGGAGCCATTTAACCCAGTGACAGCCTGAGCTTGCTAATATAGAGTGTGATGAAATTCCCTTTTGGTTCTGGGCAAGTTTGAGTGTTTCTGCACTAATGGACCAGGATTAAAGTATAGAGTGAAATCCAGTCACAGATTTCTTTAACCCCTGAGGTCAGCTTTACTGGAGGCATACTTACAAGCGCACTGTATACCTCTCAGTGGGGGTAAACTGGTAACTGGATCTGTAGCCTGCACGTGGAGCTCCTCATACCAGACACTCTGTATGAAGAGAATTTGACCTGACAGGTTGGCACACGTCTGTCATGTTAGAACATAAAGCAACATATTCATTAGATTCCAATAACATCACACCACAGGTAATATTATAACAGAGTATTTTATTGGATGTTGTACTGGCGCTTAATGATGTTTCCATGACTCCATCAACAATGTTTCCTCACATATGAAGAAAATGTGTCTCATCTATCACCATGGAGAACCAGTTTGATCTGTTCAGCTAATGACATTGTTGCCTCTCTCCTGCACATATTTTTATTTTCATTTATAGAGAGATTCAAAGCAATAAATTATACATTGGATTATTTTTTTAGTGCAGTACAGATCCATAAAGTAGGGAGCACAAAGGCTCTCAAATGTGCATCATGCAGCCCAACAGTGATGCAGTCTTAAACAGACACACTCACTATAAGGATGCATACCACAAATTATCCAATAGGGTTTTAATAGAGTTGCCATGGCAGTCGTTACCAGGGCCGTGGGGCTGGAGCACAACAGTGAATGTATGCTTGATGAGGACGAGGATAAAGATGGATGTTGGAGTCCCTACAGTTGTAGAGGCAATTATTTTAAAGCTTTTTGCCTCTCTCAGTATGTGATGTCATTACGTCTCATACCTCATTATTTTATCAGATGAATAAAAGATTGAATATAGATCTGTGGAGATTCTTGTGCTGGAAATCTCCACAATGCCATTTCCACTCGCGGTTGTGCCGTAGCAGGGCACTGCATCGCCCCTCGGCACTTGTGTTCAGAGGCAGCATTGTCACATGTCCTCACATCAACATACATTAGCTGGCTGGGAAGATATTTTCTTTATTGTTGCGTGTGTGGTGACATTGCTTTGTTGGGTTTTGCAGGAATATTTCACAGTCATGAATCAAGCCCCCAAACTGGAATAATGTTGCTCCAGATCAGTTCAGCTCAGGAAAACTATTCTTCTTTGCAGCATTTCCCCAAACACAACAGCTGCTTTAATGTTGATGTAAGAGCTTGCTCATGTTCTGTCACAATTGTTCTCATCAACAAGCTGATAAACACGTGTGGGTCAAGTAGGAATGTATTTTTTATTATCTATAAAGTGCAAATTATCAACCATGTGTCATTTTCAGCTTTACAACACAAGCAGAGCTCATAGAGTTAACGTGCGGCCACACATGTAATTTCCCATGTGTTTAATTGTTCCAGAATAGTTAACTGCAGCTGCCACGCCGAGTGATATGCTGCGTCTAAATGTCTGGGAAATTAAAGCATTAACACTTTTAGTTAGCCTTGAACGACTGGAGCCATCTGCGGAAAGAGCTTTTTGGATTACGTATGTGTCCGAACAGCTGCTTGTTGTGTAAGTATGACTGCCTCTCGTCGTCCATCTCTGGGGTTCTCAGGTCAGTTCCTCCCCCAGGTGCCAGGTTCAGCTCCTCTTTGATTCACATGAAAGTCAGCCTGGCCTAACGTGTCGCTAAGTTGTGGCAAAGGCCGAGCTGCGTGAAGGAATGCAGTCAGTCTGAAATGGTCTCCCACTGATGTAGTTAGAGGCCAATAAATTATGGCAAAGATGCGGGTGAAGAGATCGCAGCAAAGCATTTGCCAAAAGTGGCAGGTCACGGTGGGTTGGGTCTGTTGGAAACACAGACCAGCGGCAGAGAGCCGTGGTCAAACAGCTTGTATGGCAGAGAGCCCTTCGAGGTCCAAATGTCTGTTTTTGGGTCGTAGCACTCGAAGCAGTCCGAGTCCTCGATGACATCATGCCCGTTGAGGATGCGTCCACCGGTGACATAGAGCTTGTTGTTGATCACTGTAGCACTGTGATGCATCCGTCGCTCCTTTAGATTCTCACACTTGACAAATTTGTTGGCTTTGGTGTCGTAGGCAATCATTCGCCTGGTGTAGCCTAGAAATGAGATTGTCATTAGGCCAGATTTAAAGGACACATCAGCATTTTAAACCTTTCCTGTTGTTTATGAATCTCATGAGAAGGCCACAACCAACCAAGTCCTGTCTGATCAGATAACTGTATCTTTTAGTCACTGTTGGTGAACGACATTGTTAACTAACAATAACTAACAAGTTATTAGTTTTCCAGTTAAATACTCACCACCTATGATGTAGATCTTGTCTTCTATGACAGCAGCTGGAGCACAAACATTTTTCACTGTCCTTGTTTCCAGCCTGGACCACAAGTTGCGAGAGATGTGATACACCTGTTTCACAAGATAAATATCAAGCAGCAGGGATTATAATTCATAAAATGCTTGTGCAAAACTTCTGATTCTTAACTTTCTATGTGCACGTACTATTGTTTTACTGACACTTCAGTATTGATTTACTAATATTGTCTACCTGAATCAGCCTGACTGGGTTCTGCATGGCGTCCTCCCCTCCAAATACATAGATCCTCTGATCGCTGGCTGCAACCGCTGGATGAAGCACTGCTGTGGGCATCGATGCCATGGCCTCCCATTGATTAAACATGCTATTATACCTCTCTACTGACTGAGAGATTCGCTTGTCTACCCCAATCCCTCCTAACACAAAAATAAAGTGCAGATAGGACACGCTCTGGTGGGCATATCGTGGCTCCAGCATGGGCTCAGCAGTCCTCCACTGGTTAGTTTTAAGGGAGAGTGTGTAAACTGTGGCACTGACTGAGCTGTCGCCTGACGCCATGCAGAGGCTGAGCCCACCAAGCACATAGAGGATGCTGTGGATACACACATATGCAGCTTTGTAGAGGCGCAGTGGGAGCTTGGCCAACCACTGCCAACGATGGGTCCTTTCATCATACAGCAACGCTTCTCGAGAAGTCTGTTCATTGTTTTTGCGTCCTCCAACTACCACCAGTGTTTCTCTACAGGTGTAACGTCGCGGTGTGGTCCAAAGAGGCTTCAGCTCACGGCTACACTTGGTGCTGACTGTCAGCATAAGCCGACGAACTGATTCAATGATCTCGGTGCAAAGGGAGGAGGACTGCACCAGTGGGTCATTGGCAATAAACTGGAAGAGATAAGTAGGATGGATGTAGCGCAGACGGACCTTCTTGAAGAGATCATGGATCGCGCCACGTCGTGAGAATGGGTCGTGGTGAATCCACGCCAGGAGGGTCTCAAACACTTGCTCCTCCTCAGCACAAAGGCGGTCATCTTCGAGGTAACACATGAGCTCAGGAAGAGACAGCTCACAGAAGTCCTCTGTAGCAGCCACGTCAGAGAAACACCTCACAGCCAGCTCCTTCGCCCTCTCCCTCAAACTCTCACAGTGGAGGATCTCAGAGAGCCGGATCATGCTCAGACAGTTTTCTGGACTCAGCTGGTCCTGGAGGAACATGGAGCAGGCCTCAAACAGACCCCCATAGTGAAGCATGGATGCTGCCTGCATGAGCGGGAGCACAATCTCCATGGTGATAGTGATGCAGCCCGTGTAAACATAGTCCACAATGCCAACGAGCACATTTGAAGAGATCCCCTTCAGATTCACGCGGGCCTGGCTGCTTTCCAGAAAGTTGCTGCAGAACATGGCGCGGAAGTACGGGCTGCTGGACACCAGGACGTTTCTGTGGCAGGGGATCTCCTGGTGCTCGGTGCAGAGCAGGACGTCGGTCAGGATGCGCTCGTGCCGGAGGATGTTGAGCTGGGCGAGTAGGTGGGAGGGAAGTTCTGAGTCTTTGAAAGAGAAAACTTCTCGTGGTCTACCGGCCATTCTATAGAAAGAGGTGGACAAGACAGAGGTGCTGAGTGTGGAGATAAAGTCAACACTGAAGATCTGAACTACTAAGAGAATACCACAGGAAGTACAGTCTTTAAAAAGAAAATAATACTTTGTTCCAACATCTGTCAGGGCACAGAAAGTGTAAAACTATGTAAAACATTTATAGACTGTTGGATGCTTGTTTTTGAGAATCCTTATGTGGAGAGGACAATGATTATATTAGAGATCTCTTGAAGAAATTCTCAAAATGACATCTATGCCTTCTTGTTCATTAGAAAATATTCTATGAATCTATGTGCAAATCAATTTTATTACTAGAAAGAAGATGTGTCCTGCTGCACTAAAAACAAACCTCAAGTTTTGTTGCCTGTTGGACCAGCTTCCAAACTCATTGTGACATCAAAGTCCTGCTCACAGGTTGCTATTACTGATGTTACAAAAACACTGAATAAAAGATTGTGGATCTAAATTTCACACAACCTCAACAATGTCTATTTAACTAAAAAATAAACTCTGGAAAAGGACTTGCTTAGACCAGTAACCTACCAAATGGACGATAACAAGCATCTTGACTTGTGAACTTTCCATTTTCAAAAGATTCAGGTTTAAGCTGTATAATTTATTGTGCACTTAACAAATGACAGAGTCACGGGATATTACAAAAAGACTCCAGCCAACAGAAACATGGTTAGTTTATTCTGCATGCAGCTGTCCTTAATGTGAATTACTGACTCACTCAATTCTATTTTAATCTACCTCTAAATTATCCCGGTGCATCCATGAACCATTAGGCCACATCTCTGTTATCAAGCTGCCAGTCACTGCTAGCATTACCAGAACTGTCATCACACCATCTGGGTTTGTCTCTCCATCGCTCTGAATTTGTCTCTCTGGACCTTTTTCCCCGACCTCATGATCTCTGTTACTATTTTCTATATGTTTTATTTTTACTCTTCCATATTCCTCTCCTCTCACATCCTCTGTCTGCCCCTGGTTGGAGGTTTTGTGACAATCCTGCTCTTTAAAGAGCAAGAATTTCACTGGGCTATTAGCAACATTAAGGCTTCTAATCATCCCCCTGCCAGCTACTGATTTACTCCCACTTACAGAGGCCCAGCTTGTCTGATATATTTAGACCACTAATCATTATTGTATATTACTAAATGCCAAAGGCTGAGTGACATTTCGCAGCTGGCAGTTTTACCTCAGACCTTTAACAAAAAGTGTTGGTAAATCTTTCAATAAAAACTTTATGAATTAAACTGAATCAATTTAGATACCTTTAGTTAATTATCACTGATGGTAACCCTTACACTTTGTGGAGGCAGATGCCAAAGCAAAACTATTAACATATAGTCACAACAATTAAATCTAATAAAGCCCAAACTCACTGTGTCATTACCGTCTGACTTCCTTAAACTTCAGAAAGGCCACTCGTAATCAAAAATAAGAGAATAAGCAGACTCTATTCTCTCTTTGAACAAATCGAAGAATAGATCTGTTACACAACAGAAACTCCACATTGGATGAGATAATTAGATCTCAGTCAAACTGATGAGTTTGAGACTAAATGTCTGGCTGGGTGAATCCTTACCTCCTGCCCCCACAGAATCAATAAGATCCAAAGTTTCTTGTCAATCAGGATACAAAAAATAAGCTCAATTCCAAATGAAAAAGAGGTAAAACATTATCCAGGCAGAACATGGGTTGTGTAGACAGGGAGAGAGCATGACACAGAGAAACGACACGGCTTTCCAGTTAGGCGCTGTGGAGATTGCCATGAGGCCACTGTGTACATTCCTGCAGCTAAGAATAGTTTCCTGGGCCACTGTGACTCCAGCCAGGCCTCTCATGTGACACAGAGCTGTTTGGTACCCAGTTGCCGGCTTAACAGCTCTGCCAGGGTCCAGAGGAGAGAGTGTTTATGATAGCCTCGGGACAGAGACTCATCACAGGGTCCTGACTCAGCCATCGTGCCCACCCAGGCTGGTGTTTAATCAGTGTGTCCCTTAGCTGCTAACCCTTGTCTATCTTTCTGTACTGTTTAAGTCCTCCTCCTCCTCCTCCTCCTCCTCCTTCTTCTTCATGTGTGTAACCCAGGATGCAGGTAAATATAGAACAGTGCTGATGGGCTGGCTTGATCAGGAGAAACAGCTGTAAGAACAGGGCTCGGTTTTCCTCAAGGTGCAGGTGTGTCCTGGTCCCCATGTGTGCACAACTGGAGACGATCCTCCTACTGCTGCTTGCTGACAGTTTACTTGTTCCAGTGGGTGTATCACATAGCCCATCCACTACGCTCAGTCCTGCATGTAGTGTAGATGCACTGTGGGCTCTGTAGTGACGTATTCATCCTCAAAAGATCTTGTTTCTGTCTATAAGTCCTCACTTTGATAAGATTCGTTTTAATTGCATTATTATAAAAAATGGCACAGTACATATCTTTGGTTGATACAGAGTTCCAGATTTGGAGGTCTGGACCACACACACACACACACACACACACACACACACACACACACGGTCCAAAAACTCTATAATCCCTGTGCAATATTCATTATTCTATGACAGAATGATGTACTGTTAAAAACAGAGCTACCTATTTATTCAGTTGTTGCATATAGTGTATTATGAACATGCTCGACTCGGTCTGTGAAGATCCTCAGTCATCCAGGTCAGGGTTATCCAAGTAGCATTAAATCAAGCAACTGGACATGGTAGAAGGTACTTGATGACATTTTGTCTCCATCCGAGAGAGAAACACTTTTTCACTTGACTGTATTTTCTTTGCTCAAATTACTGTTACTTTTGTATTTATTGTTTTATTATCAATTGGAGCATCCCACAGAGATTTTCACACAATGTACTTGTATAACTGGTGTGATAATAAACATCTTGAAGTCTTGATTTTGTGAAAATGATTGTAACTTGTTTCTTTTCTCTTTCTTCTCTTTTGTCAAATACTGAATATCTTCATCTCTTTGAGCCTCTAAAATTGATGTATATCTGCTCACAGTTTATTTCATATTGAAGTGAGGACCAAACCAATAAACTGGGTAGCACTAGTATAGCAAATACAATCAGTAACTACAAGCTGTCATACACAGATAAGAGATAATTATGATTCTGGACTGGGCTAAATAAGATTTTTGTCATGATGATCAAGATTAAAATACAGATAAAATATATACTACTTCTGGGCTCATGTTTTCACTCCTGAGGTGTTTAAACATCCTTTTCTTCACAGTTATCTGTAAGCTGTCATTTCTTTTATCTCACAAGGGACCTTATCTGCAGTCCCTCCTCGCTGCGCTCCTTGCAGCTCGAGGGGCAGTGAGATGAATTATTGTCGTGTTTGTTTAGCAGCAAATGACAAGGAACTGAAGTTACATGTGGGCAGATTGAATGACATAGCTGCAAGAAAGTGAGCTGTCAGCAAGTCAGACATCGTGACATGAGAGCACACGCAGCTTCTGGACTTTGTTACACAGTGAAATCCTACACTGATACCAGTTACTAAGTGACAGCTTCATGCTTGTAGGTCACAGTGTGTGTAGACTCCTGTGAGGGCAAAGCTGAAAATATGAGAAATAAAGCACTCCCTGAAATCTGCAGGTTGAGGTGCGGGGACAAGATTATGATTTTCCACTTTTAGTTCATCTTACTGGTTTAGAGCCACTCTCTCTTGATCTACTGTGGATTTTTTCTGATGCTGAATAGTGATAGCTGTTTTTAAAATTCTTGGATATAACTCAGGACCAAATGTGTGCGGTGATATATCCTCACAGTGTACTATTTTCAAAACTGATATTTTGTTTGAGATATTTTGCATTATATTTGTTTTAACAATGATCACTCTCCTCCTCCTCCTCCATTCAGTGTTGTGAATGCAGACTAAAGTCAGATTAGACAGCAACAGCATGGAGGCACCTTTAATAATAACAGCCCAGATCATGAGGTTACTTATGTATCTGCCAAGTCTGTGCTAGTGAGTTTGTTTGTTACCAACATTACAGAAAAACTTAAGAGCATATCTTGGTGATGTTTTTGGAGATTAAGGATATTACCCAATGAACAAATTACTCAATTTTAGTCCAGGTCAGAGGATGGGATCCTGTCTGAAAACAATCCTGAAAATGTATCCCTTATAAAGGGTCAATGTTTTAAAAATCATAACTTTATTACATCATAATTAATTGAAATTAATTGCACGTGTGCATACATTTAACACACTTGCAGTTAATTACAGATATTGTCTACAATCTGAGACAACTTGGACATGGAGGATCAGACATAGATTATGCCTTGGCAGAACTTTGTGCTCTCTGAGTCTTTGTTATACTGCCCGTGAAACTGTCAGTTTAATGTAGATTGTAACTGCATCAGACAGGTCTGCCTGCTAACAAACATTTTATTAGAGGTCTGTTTCAGAAATCACAGGAACTTGAATCCCCTCATGTTGCACTGGTCTGTGTTGCATCTTGAGTAATTTTACAGTTTTTTCCCTAAACATATTGTCGTCCTTGATCAAGAAAGTGATCACAGTATATTACCAATATGTCACAGAAAATATGCATTTAATAGACAAATGATTTTTAAAAAAATTTTTTTTATAAAAGTAATACTG
>OOFC01030919.1:5264-21626 GCA_900323345.1 Pseudochromis fuscus | reverse complement strand
CTACACACACATGTGGGATGATAACATCTATCTCTGAGACAACTTGGTGGAGTTCAGATCTGTGGAATTAATCACATGTATGGATTATGCCTTTGAGTACTTTCTAGTTTGTTTTATTTATTTTCTTTGTTTGCTTTATTGGTTTGTTGAACCACTTTGCAACGCGGATTTTGATTTTTAAATAAAGATTATTATTATTATTATTATTATTATCATTATTATATATTATTATATAAATGGGGCCCAATAGTTAATTTTCCCCAGGGAGGCCTACATTTTCATACCAGACAGTCTGTTGACTCCTCTGTGGAACCGATAAATAAACAGATGCTTTAAGATGAAAGATTATTTAACACGACACTGCGGGGATTTCATAACTCCACTCATCATCATCATCATCATCATCATCATCATCATCTCTCATCTGTCACCTCGCTCTCGAGCTTCATTCAAGTCTGCGGTCACGCCTCAATAGGAAGTGACGAAAGTAGCCACGAGCGTGACGAACGGGCCGTTCGAAAATACAACACGGAAGTGAGCGCTTTATTGTAAAGGAGAATAATCAGCGGATAAAACATCTCCTCTGATCGGGGGTCGCTTCGCTCGGTAGTTGGGTGTCGGGGGGGTGAAGTCACCGTGGACTTGCCCGAGATCCCGTCTCTGATCGTCTCCAGGAATTCTGCTTTTAGCCTGCTAGCTAGCTAGCGATGAACACGGACGTGGAATTTCACATCAGGCAGAATTATCCGTGGAACAAGCTCCCAGCTAATGTCAAACAGGTACCGTGTTTTTAAGTCTCCTCGGGGCACGGTGACACTGGAGCACCGCTGTGTCCTGGGGGGGTGAAGCTGTCAATGTCACGGCGGTGCTCCGTGTCACGAGAGCAGCTGTCAGCGCCGCGCGACTCGCTGCCCTCTCTCCTCTGCAGAGGAGCTTCAACATCCAGCCGGAGCCATGACTGACCATCATCACACTACAGCCATTGAAACTCTAACTGCCTCTGCTGTAACCACACAGGCATCACATGACCGATCGTTTGATAGGTGGCACCACATGATTTTAGCGCGTGGATGTCACCTGCAAATACTGCATTCACCTCTCTGTGCACGATGTTCTCTGTGCGTGCACTGTCGAAAAGGATGTTTTTGCTGTTAATAGTCTGCAGAAATCCCTCCTCCTGCACAAACGCCGTGCCATTACGCCAACATGTCGCGGTGAAGTGGAGGCGGCTCATGTATATATGGGAGCTTTGTGCTTTTTTTTATAGCATCCCAGTGCAACCCCACACCTCGTGATTTATTGTGCATCACCTGGTTTGTGCAGATGCAACTGAAGATTTTAGGGATGCATCAAGTTTTTCTTCCATGAACCAGTGCATTGATTTAGTTGATGTCGGTTTCTTTTCTCTAAACTTCAAATCTGTGTGCCTCACTTTGTGTATGTGAGGCACACAGATGTATTAATTAAAAAATGAGGATCAGTGGTGTCATTGCTGATACCTGATCTGCTTACTAAGGTGATTATAAGTGAAACTTCCAATCCAAAGTACTGGAATAGTGCATCTGCACAACTAAAACACAATATTAAGAAACTCAGCACTTGACATGAATCTTGCTCTGTTAGTTTTAAATCTTTTGTAGCACTTTTGTATTAACATGATGCATGTTTCTAAATGTGTTAAATTGAATTAACTGACATCTGGAAATAGTTTAATGTTTGCCCCCTAGCAGGGTAATGTGACTGTTGTTCTTTGTTTTCTCTGCAGAGTTTGGGAAACTCACAGCGCGAGTATGAGAAGCATGTGCTCCTCTACAGCATCCGCAACCAGCTGCGATTCCGCAATAACCTAGGTGAGCAACACCTATACCTGCACCTTCTAGTGTCATGTTTGGGTGTGACAATAAAAGAGCTAATTCTGGTTGGATGGTGCCTCTGCCAAGGAGGTTATGTTTATGCCTGTGTTGGTTTGTTTGTCGTTTGTCAACATTACAGGAAAAACTTGAACATGTCTCCATGTTTTTTGGGGGGTTTTTTGAGAGAAGGGTGTATTACTCGAAAAAACTGGTGATTTAATTTTGGGCAAGATCAGAGGAAGGAATCCTGTCAAAAACAAATTCTAATAGCCCAGAAAATCCCTATCTCTTATAATGGGCCAATGTTTTAAAAATCCTACATCTTCACTTTTTACATCTTTGTTCAAAATGCTCACACATGCAGAATAATAATGTAAACAATCTGAGACTATTTGTTGGAGGTCAGACATGGATTGTGCCTTTGTGGAGATTTGGGCTCTGAGTGCTTTGTACACTGAGACTGTCAGTTTGACGTAGATTGTAACTGTACCCGACCATGTCAGCTCGCTAACAAACACATTTTATCACAGGTCTATTTTAGGAGTCACAGTGATACTTCCCTCTTGTTGCACTCATATGAGTGCGTGTTGATTGATTCTGCCTTTTTTCTTAAACATAAATGTCTTACATAATCAAGAAAGTGGTCACAGTATATTACCAATATGTCACTGGAAACATGTATGAACTGTGTAATCGTTGCTTAACAGCTTTAAATAGCTGTGTAGTAATATATGAACTCCAAGTAATCAATTGGACTTCCTCCCTTGTGACCTTCTTGAGGTTGTGTCTTTTATTTAACTTTCATTGATCAGGTATTGATCTTAAGTGTTACTGTATGAGTACTTACCTCTGGCTCCCTGACTCTGTGTGTGTGTGTGTGTGTGTGTGTGTGTGTGTGTGTGTGTGTTTTTCTCTGAGCAGTGCGTCACGTGAGGAAGGATGAGCGCAAGTATTATGAAGAGCTCCTGAAATACAGCCGGGAACACCTGATGCTGTACCCCTACCACCTGTCTGACATCATGGTCAAAGGGCTACGAGTCACTCCGTTCTCGTATTACATAGGAATCATGGAGGTAAGCGACCTCTGCTGCATTGCGGAGTGGGAAAGATGGGTGTTTGGTGTGGAAAAAGGCTGAGCATCAACCACTTTCTCTGTTATCACGATCTCTGTAAGCTGCTTCTCATACACCTGAACGCCGTTCAGTCGTTTCACATTACTCTCAGAACAACGGGCCCGGGTGAACCCAGGGGAGCAGAGCTATCTTTTTTGTTTTTATTGTGCATCAGCAAAGATTTTCTAATTCATTTGGAAACATTCAGATGATGTTATTTTAAATTTAACTGCGTCTTCAATTTTTGCTTCCCCGGGGAGCACTGTAGAAATGGCAGAATCCAAGAAACCATTATGATTAGAGGGATCTGAGCTTCTTACAACTCCCTGCTGTTATGTGCTATTTGTTTTTTTTATTGTATTGTATAAACTATTACTTGCTGCTCTTAAATAGATCTACTAAAAGGCTTAATTTTGAGCAGCTGTGATGATTTGCATGTCAAATAAGGGGGGAAATGTCAAGTTTTTTTGGAGACATCTGCCAACAAGTATTACTGTATGTAAAATCTTCTGCTGCTTTAGAGGAGAATACTAAGTGTTGATAGATTTGGCATCAGTCAGGCACTAGGTGTCAGTCAGCGTCTAGTGAATCCTCATATACCAGCTCAAGGAGACACAGAGGACTGATCCCATGGCAAACACTCCCAGAGAAAATCTTTGCTGTTTGCTCTGCGCTCAGTTTGGGCTTCATCTGCGTGACAGCTCGCACTCACTAATAGAGCACAGTCTGTTGTTGGAGGCCGGCACGGTCGGGCTCACGGAGATCCAGTCTGTTGGAGACTTTGACCAGCCGGGTTCTCCTTGACTTCTGACATTTTCAATTAGATTACAAAGACTCAGCCCATGTGTTCACACGGCTGGAAGTGTTGCTCTTGAGAAGTAATCCATACCAGAGTGTACAGTGTACTGCATGCTAACTATACATAATGCTGTCAGATGTATTTCCATTGCTATACAACTCTGTTTTTACTATAGACCAGGAGTAGCCAACTCCGGTCCTCCAGGACCCCTATCCTTCATGTTTTAGATGGGTCCCTCTTCCAACACACCTGGTTCAAGTGATCAGCTCATCATCAAGCTCTGATAACGATCCTGATCATTTGAATTAGGTGTGTGGGAAGAGGGACACATCTAAAACATGCAGGATAGGGGCCCTCGAGGACCACGGTTAGCTACCCCTGCTATAGACTGTATATAGACTGGACGACCCTAACATGACATCACCCACTGTTTTGTGGACTCACATTTTGAAGCCAGGAGATCGGCATTTGAACATGGCCATGTTGGTTGTTTGGATCCAGAAGTGACCATATTTGGATATTAAGGGAGGAGTAAGGAGGCGACCCCAGACCTGTCAATCAAACTAACCACGCCCCTAAATATTGCTCTTTTTGAAATATCTACTTAATGATTTTTTTTAGATGTACCACCAGATCTGTGCTAAGAAGAGTTGACTTTATCTAATAACATCAGAATTACTATATTGAAACATGATCATTTTACATTTAAACTCAGTTGGAGTTTTTTGGAGCCAGCATCTAGTGGCCGTCAGGAGAATTGCACTTTTTTTGCTCCTCCACATTGGCCTCATTTTTGAGACCAGGTTGCTTCGTCCATTTCTATATACGATCTATGGATTTTACACACTGTGTGCAGATTTGATTGTTCCACATTTAGCATACTTCCCATTTCACTGGAACAGATGTGACTAACAGGCTCAGTGTTCTCTTATGTTGAATAAAGACAAACCATTTTAGTTCTCGGCTCACTTTAAAAGGCCTTCACCCACTTTCGTATGCGTGCTAAACTAAACTTGACTGAGCTTTAATTGTGGCCACTAAATTGCCGAAGGCTATGTCATATTCTGATAATCCGTCTTAAGCACTTAATGAAAATGAGGAGTAGAAATTAGCACGGCTGCCCAGATCAGCTAATCCTGTTATTAATCACAGACAGGGGACAAAAAATAGTTTAAATTCTCCTGTTCCCTGTCTCCTTTCTCTCTGCTTTTTTTCTCCTTGCACCTCCAGGATATTATGAACAGTGAGAAGAGTTACGACTCCTTGCCCAACTTCACTGCTGCTGACTGTGAGTTTTTTTTTCCCGTTTTTTTTTTTTTTGTCTCCTCTCAGTTTCCCCCTTCTCCGCCACACTGTTGAAATTATTTTACTGAGGTTCTGTTTGCCTCCCACACCTCCTGTCTCTGTGCCTCTGGTGTTTTTTCCTCATATTTCCCCAGTTTGTGTTTGGTTGTCAGTGCACAGTGTGGAGGAACAGTCACCATGAATATGAAGATACAGAGTTTCTAGGAAGATAAAGGTCACGAGGTCACTGTAGGGACGCCTCAGAGTTATTTGACTTTGCAGTGTTATTCATCGTCGGCTCTTTAGTTCTACAGCCTGTAATGAAACCAGAGCTTCATTAATGGATTATTTGATTGACAGAAAATTAATCAGCTACTATTTTGATAATGAGTTAATTGTGTTGAGTCGTTTGTTTCAGCGAAATTGTCCAACATTCATTTTGATTAGCTTCTCAGTTGTGATCATTTTCCGCTTTCCTGCACTTTTTGTCATTGTAAACTGAATACATTTAGATTTTCTGACACATTTCAGGCAATTAGGCAATTAATCAGGAGAATAATTGGCAGTTTAATTTATGCCTTGTTTTTTCAATTTTGAGGAAGCTGCTTTTCACATTTAAAAGATAAATTAAACCAACATGTCAAAATGTTTTCCAGGAAATTGGGCTTACAAAAAAAAGTTGATAAAGATGAAGATTGGATGCCAGCCTTTAGGCAAGAGGAGCATATGTTGTTTGTGAACAATTTCCTTGACAGATGCATCTGTTTTCTCCAAATTGTTTGGAGTTGTGTTTTGGAGTTTTCTTAGAAAGCTTGCTACTACTTCTCTCAAATAACGAACCAGTGACACAGGGATTGTGTTGCTGTTTGAAAGAAACGATTTTCAAACGCATTGATTAACACTAATAATAGACATAAACAAATGCTTTGTGTTTCCATAACCAAACCCGGGCACTTGCCAGTGGTTTTTGATTGGCTCGTATAAATCCTATTTCATGGTGAATTGAAATTGCTTCTCAAAACACAAAACAAAAAAAACAACAAAGCAGATTGACACTTTTCTGTGTTTCTGCATCGCTGAGGAGCGGGCTTCTTCAGAAATAATTGAAAAACGTGAATAGGATGAGCTGAAAGCTGAATGTCAAGCACACAGGCAGTTGTTGTGTTCTTTGACTTGCTGTTGTCACGTGAAACAGGCTTTGGCCTTGGCTGGCGAGCGACTGAGTCCTGGCAGCACAGGACCTTCCTGCTGTGGAGACAGAAGGCTGCCAGCAGGTTGTCGTAGCCATACTCGCAGGGCCCTCTCTGCACTAATCTCCCTGGAGGAGCTTTGGAAGTGTGTCATGCAGAAGTGGGTGGATGGAGCGGCAGCGAGAGTGTGTGTGAAAGAGTTTTACGTGGGTGGATGTTTGTGTGTTGTTGTGTCTGCGTCTTGGTGAAACAGCAGGATTCTGCTGCGTTTGGAGGCCGACATGCGAACGTCCCTTTTTGGTTCCTGTTTGCATTGGCAGCTGTCCCAGCACATTTTGCTCTCCCCCTTCCAGGCCTGTGCAGCACAGGCAAAGAAGAGGTGACAAGGTGGGGTATGGAGCTGAATCTGCATACGTCCACAGTACTGTGAAATCCTTTGCTGCACGATCCAGAATTTTCTCAAATTCAGAAAATATGTGTTAGCATCAATACAGATTCTTATTAACTTCAGTCATCCCCCCGTGTGTGTGTTAGTAGATGGATTAATGTGCTGTAGTGTGTTTTAGAGAAGGTGTGTGGGTATTAGTGTGGAGGTATTCTCCTGGTAGATTTCGGATGAGTCATTGTTAACGCACAAATCTCGTGAAGCTCTGAAATAACTCTCCAATATAAAGTTGGAAATGCTTAAAAAAAATCTAAAACTTTGCTTCTTGCTGTAATTCTCAGCAGAGGCTGTAATTGAGGGGAAAAAAGCCAGAAATATGTTTGCTGCCAGATTTATTTGTTGTCCTGTTAATTTGGGGCAAGTACAACTTCTTGACTACTTACTGAAGAATGATCAAGTTTTACTGACTTGCTCATTTTCCCAATTTTTCCACAGGTCTTCGGCTGCTCGGCATTGGGAGAAACCAGTACATTGACCTGATGAACCAGTGTAGGTCTTCCAAAGTAAGATACTTTTATTATATCCCTTTCCTCTAATTGCTTTTCCAACTGCAAGATAAAAATCCTCGTAAAAAATGCTGCAGTATTTAGAAAACTTAATCCACTCCCAAAAAGGTCTAAATAGATATTCTTTTCAATATGTCTCCATGATGCTCTGCAGTTAGTATATTAACATTCGTAGTAGGTTTTACTCATTTGACCTCGTGTCTTTGTCTTCAGAAATTCTTCCGCAGGAAATCAGCGCGGGACCTGCTGCCGGCCAAACCAGTGGAGATCTCTGTGGAGCCGTGGTGGGTGGCACAGACGGGCTACATCACCGAGGACGACATAAGGGTGAGACAGATTTTCACACTTTGTATTTCTGTGTTTCTGTTTAATGTAATCAGGCAAAGTTAGTTTTTTTAATATGGCTGTAGTAGATGTAATTCACAACATAGACAAGTGAGATAATAAAAATATAAACATATAAAAAATATAACCCGGGAAGATCGACTTCCTCTGTAATGTTTTCGTCAAGTCAAGTCAAGTCAAGTCAAGTCAAGTCAAGTCAATCTTTATTTATAAAGAACATTTAAAACAATAGACGTTGACCAAAGTGCTGTACAAAAACAAACAGATAATAAAATCTACACAAGTAAAATGAAAAAAAAAACATGCAGTAAAATAAATAAAATACCTAACAAAAACAAGTACCTAAAAAACAAGTTCTCAGTCCGGTTTAAAAACCAAAAAATTAAAATTAAAATAGATAGATAGAATTTAGATATGCATGACAAGAGAACAACATATCAAAGTCTAGTTGCTGTATTTCCTCAAATCAAAACTAGTATTCAAATCAAAGCCAGACATTGGCCAGCGCTGTGGTCCTTATGAACAAGTAATAGATTCCAGATTCAGGCTCGGGGGGGAAACAGTGGTGAATATATTAAACTTGATGTGCCTGCAGATGTTTCACAATAAAAGCCTGGTTAAGAAATGAGAAGTTTCTGTCTATTCAAACACGCAGAGTGAGCTTTGATTTTGGAATAGGTGAATACGTGTTGAGTTCGTATTAACACTTTTTTAATATAAACTTCAATGTTTTGATCCATTCTGCTCTCGATTCTGTTGAGACTTTGTACTGAAATATGACTAATTAAACTGCTCCCTAATACAAGCCGACCTCAAATACATGCTGGACACTTTTTGAGGTTTTAGGTAAATAAAGGCTCCACCCACTATAGGAGGACTTACATTATGTATTTCCTACACAGCGACCAGAGTAAGGACGGATCCTAACTTTCATTGCATGTATTTTTGACTTACAAATTGAATGAAAGAAGGATCTATGCTGGTGGGTTTTTTTTTTCCAGCTATCATTGAAATTCATTCACATCACCCACCAAGCTCCAACTGTACATCCCATGAGCCTCCTGCACTATATGCGGAGTTCTCACCTGACTAAAAATAAATACCTACCGAGTTCCCAGCAGTTCTTCTACCTTTCACAGCAAAAAAAAAAAAGAAACACTGGGAAACTAGAATATGGAGATGTATTCACTCTCTGAGAGGCTGTGCTGCCACTGTGGTTCACTGGAGGTGAATCTTGACACTTTGCTGAAACAGGTATCCTCTAATGTCATCGTTTTTTTGGGTTTAATTGCAGATTTGTTCTCCTGCGGAGAAGAAAGCCATTGATAAGATGATAGATTCTGGTCCTCAGCTGGCTGGATCGATGGAGTACAATGTGGTTTTAAGTGAGTAATCCAATCTTGTCTTTGCATATGTTTAAGTGAGATAATACACTAATGAATAAGTAGAGGTAAATGTCTCCAAGCGTTCAGGTTTTTCATCAGTGTGCTCGTATCAATTTCAAAGGTAGAGCTCAGAGGCGGAGGTTGTGTCTGTGCAGTTGGTATTAAATTAAATGGTAATTAGATATGAACCTCTGCACTGGAGAGCTGGTGCAGATAAATACAGGAGATGCAGGGTAGTCTGTTTACATTATATCTCATTGGTTCAGAGTTTTTCTTGCGCGTTTGATAGTTTGTGCCCTAAAATGTGTTTTTGTTAACAGGGCAACGGCAGTGGCAATTATGATAACAAAGTGTTGTTATTCTTTTTCTGCAGGCTTATACAACAGGGGCTTCATCTACTTGGATGTTCCCATATCTGATGACAGCTGCATCTCAGGTACACCATTGTGTGTCTGTGTGTGTCTGTGTGTGTGTGTGTGTGTGTGTGTGTTAGCATCCCTGCATCCTCTGAGCAATTATTTTGACTAAATTAGATGAATAAGTGGAAGATCTGAAACAAGGCCTCACGGTGCCATTAGAGATACATACAGTGTTTTAAAACAAAGGCAGAGGAAACACGTCTGTGGAAAATGTTTGGAAACAGTTGTTCGTCCCTGTTTGTGTCTTTCAGTGCCCCCGCTGGAGGGCTTTGTCATGAACCGCGTCCAGGGCGATTACTTTGAAACGCTTCTCTACAAAATCTTTGTGTCCATCGATGAGCAGACAAACGTAGCCGAGGTAGGCTTCAGAAATGGCTTTCATTATCCTCAGCTGTTGAATGTACCACGGGCGTGTGTCTGTGTTTATTGATCAACTTTTCTTTTTTCTTTCTCTTCTCTCCTCATACTTCCTCCGTTTGTGCATTTCAGCTGGCAAATGTGTTGGAGATCGACTTGGACTTAGTAAAGGTGGGTATCCACTGCACAGTACGCATTGTGTTGGTTCCACTGTGGCATTTTAAGAGAGCCACATTTTATTATTTTCTTTGTTTTAAATTTGGGTGCTGGTATTTTGCTGGCAAAATACTAATTATATATTTTTTAAAAGCTTTCACATTGCACCTTTTTTTTGTTGTTGTTGTTGGAATTTCAAATGAAACTGACTATGAAAGAGGTTGTGTTGTTATGCAGCCTAGCAAGGTAATATTTCAGCACAATTTATCTGTTTCATTTTGGGTGCATGCCAGCATAGACACACACCTGAGGACACACACACACACAGTTTCAGATTAGATCCATCACGACTCTACCATGAGGGCCGAGCAGCACCATTCCACTTGAATTGGTGCTCGAGTTTGACCCAGTCCCCCCTCAGTTTCCTGTTCACTTTCTATCAGACATGGAGCCAAACTCCCTGGCAGTGTTATGACCTCCAGTGTGAAGAGCTGAACTCCCCCCCGTCCCTCAGTCCCATCTCGTTCCTGCAGCTGAAAAGCAGCACTTAAGAGAAGTGGTTGAAGGCAATGGTGGCGGCGATTCTCCAGCAAAAAAAATACCTGTAACTTATTGATTGAGATGTCTGAGAGGTCTTTGTGGGGAAAAAACTTTTCCCATTGAGGCTTATGTTGAACTTTCCCTCGTGTGTGTGTGTGTGAGGACTACCTCGTGGCCCGAGTCAGTTGAAAGAAATTTCTTCACAGTGCTTCTTTTGATATGATAAGAGGATGACCTCAGCGTGCATCTCTGGGGCATTAAGGTGTGGAAAGCCATCAAGCCCACAACGCTTGACTGAGGAGGCCTGTTCAGTCTGAATGAAGGATTTAATAGTATGGAAAGTTAACAACTGTGAAGTTTAAAGGAAATAATACAAAATACCTTGAAGACCAACACAAAGCAGATTCAACTAGTTACTCTTCTGGTGCTTTCTTTATGACTACATGATTACACCATTCATCCATCTTGTTTAAAGGCACCCTCTTCAGAATACAGACTGGTTGTTAGTCTTGGATGCAGTTAAAACAAGAGGCTGTGAGGCTGGCTGGTTATTGCAGTGTGAACTGAAATATTAAATCAATTGTTCAATAAAATATCCAGACTTTAAACACTGTATTTTTTTTTCTTTCTTGGTGGGAACCTGCATGAATAGAGACGGGGAGGTGTGAGTTATATTCAGTCTTGGAACATGTAGGAGTTCTGTTGTAGGAAAGAAAAATGTCAGCAGTGAAACTGTAAAAAGGTTATGTTGTCATCTCCAACTTTCCCCCCACATTTTGAGTCAATGTTACACCAGCATTCATACTGGAAGAAATATATAACAGAAGACAGTCTCTGGATGTCTTACTGTGATTGAATGCTGCGATCCACTTTTTTTAGGCCACTGTCACTGCTCTCTCTTATTGGATAAGCATCTAAAATGTAACTCAGGATGGTAACTACAGATATTATTAACTATATATCTGAGTGTCTGACTAATATTGTCTTATGGTTGTGTGTGGGATCAGATGTCATTTAGTTGTGTTTGTATTTTATCAGAATGCAGTGTCCATGTACTGTCGCCTCGGCTTTGCTGTGAAGAAAGGTCAGGTGATCGGCTCAGACCAGCTCCACCCCACCTGGAAGAACGCCCCATCTGTTAACAGACTCAAGTATGTGCTCGGTGCCTAAGCAGCTGTCCAATCATCAGTCAAGGACACCACACCTCAGCTGACAGTGCAGGGCCAATTATTGAGCTTTGATCATCTCACTATTATTTATAAGTCTCTTTTCTAGGATTGATATGTTTTGTTTGTATTATTAACTTTTCAGATGAATGAGATGTGGTTATATTCATCCAAATAGACACTCAAAGAAATGCTTCAAATTTGCTAATTTGGCCTCCAGAATCTGTTTGTTCACTAACTGTAATACTGTAAAGGAAAAAGAAGAACATCATAAAGTACTACTCTGTATACAGTTTATATTTTGGTGCACTGCCCTTTTATTAAGTCGCTGTGGATGTTTGTAGGAGCACCATGGACCCCCAGAAGATGCTGCTGTCCTGGGAGCAGGGCAGTCCTGTTATGGAGGGAGGCTCCTCAGCTACTGACACAGACACCACAAGCCTGGAAGACCAAGGTCTGCCTGACACGCACACACACGCACACACACTTTCTGTGGTTTATGCAAATAAATACACATGCTGATATATGCACACGGAGCACTTTATAAATGCTACTTCAGAAGTTTGAAGCAGCAGCACTAATTAATCCCTCAGAAATCTCAGTCATGCCTCTGAAAGTCATTCTCACATTAATGGGTGTTTGTCCAAAACGGTCTCATTTTTTGGCCTAATTTGAATTTTGTTATGCATATTAAGGCAGCACTGTTGAGTTGCCAGCAAATTGGATATTATCAAAGTGACCGCTGATCAATGACATTTACATGTAAATCAGTTCAAATTAATCTGTTTGAGAGAGAGACATGGTTAGGGTTGGTCCTTGTAAATACATTTAATTTTCATAAAATCACAAGCTAATATCCAAAACGAGTGATATGAGGTCGTACTATTACATTTATTATAATACACATTAATGGTGCTGCGCAGAATGTTAGTGCTTCTTTGTGGTATGCATTATTTGTAATGTCTCTGCAGCAGACACAGCCAGTGTTAGCAGCCTGAGCATCCCAGCTGCACCCACCAAAAGGATTGCCTTCCTCTTTGACTCCACCCTCACAGCCTTCCTCATGATGGGTAACCTGTCTCCGGTTAGTGATGATGTCATAAAACACATGAACAGATATTCTTAATGTTAAAACTTCAAACAGAATTATTATTTTTTTTATCAAAAGAAGAAGTTGTGCGTCAGCAGTAGATCTGAAATCCTCTGCGTTGTCCTCCCCTCAGAACCTGAAGAGTCATGCAGTGACCATGTTCGAGGTGGGGAAGCTGTCTGACGAGACTCTCGACAGCTTCTTGGCTGAGTTGGAGAAGGTGAGACTGAGCAATGTATATTTTTTAATGTCTTGAGCATAGACTGAAGGAGGTGTTTGTTATTTGAATGTTGCCATGTTGGTTGTTTGGAGCACGAAGTGACCATATTTGGATATGAAGGGATCTAACCCTTAAACCTGAGGACACTGCCCAATGTGTGTGAGAGTTAGGGGGGGTCTCATTGGAGACAGGTTTCAGAGGGACCACCAGACCACTGATAAGAAGAATTGACTAATGACATCAGAATGGCTTGAGGAAAAAATATACTAACAGAGTATTTCGTGATTGAAGTCAATTGGAACCAGCCTCTAGTGGCCGCCTGGAGTATTGCACTTTTTTGAGACCAGGTTGCTTCATCTATTTCTTTATACACTCTATGGTTTTGAGCGCTTCACTCAAGAAACCAAACGGTGGCTGGATTTTTCATTTGCAGTTACACACCAGAAGGAGGCTGACTCAGTGACGTATACATGCTCATGTGAATGTCGCTTACAGTCACACAAACTTCTCTCCTTGTTTGTGTTTGTCTCAGGTGGAGAGCACAGCAGAGGGCGAGGCCCAGCGGTACTTTGACCACGCTCTGACCCTGAAGAACACCATCCTCTTCCTGCGCTACAACAAAGAACTCACTCAGGACCAGGGACCTGATATCCCAAATATCGGTGATTATGCAGCTTCACCCTCTTTATCTTTCCCGTTTTTTGGCGAGCTACATTTAAAACCTACAGACTATGTACTTGTCTTGTGTATACATGTGATAAAAAGGCAGGTTTCAGGCCAGATTTGCTTGTGTGTACTTTTTGGACGCTGGTATGCTGGACACAGTTTTCTGTAGTTTGGTTTTCTGCCAGCAGCAGACATCATCTGTGATTTAATGCTGGTATTATTGCTCTTTTAAAAAAATCAAGTTCATGACAGCAGTCAGACCTAAAGTCATGTTGGAAGGTGGGAGTATGTGCTGCAGTGTTAATGAGTGTGTACTAGGGGCGCAACGATTAGCCAACAACAGCTTTCAGCAGCAAGTAAATAATGTAGTGATGACCGATGATAAATACAGTAAAGGATTACTTGCCTCTCTTTGTGTAGAAATAAATGGCAGAGTTTTATTTATTTATTAAGTTAATATCAATACTGAACATTGTGCCTGTCCTTGAAGAAGAAATGGGACATTTCAGTAGCAGCTGATATCAGCAGCAAAGTTGTTTAAAAGATGTATTTTTGAATGAAGTATCCATCTTTCTTGCTTTTATTATTAATTAGCACATCACTGAAAAAACCTCATGCTGAATTTAAAAGCTAATATCTAAATAAGAGCCACTTAATAATCCATAATCTGATTAGTCGACCAATGGTTTCAATAGATGATGATGAATCGACTGTCTGAATAGTCGTTAGTTGCAGCACTAGTGTGTACACCAAGAGCCTGAACAAACACGTACATCACACATGGTGTAGTAATGCTTATGAATCCATCTTCTATACTCGCTTATCCAATTGAGTTGTGGGGGAGCTGGAGTCTATCCCAGCTGGCAATGGGCGAGAGGCGTGATACATCCTGGACGGGTCGCCAGTCCATCGCAGGACCAACACACATGGAGAGACAAACAACCATCCACGCTCACTCACACCTACGGTCAATTAAGAATAATCAATTAACTTTACAAGCATGTCTTTGGACTGTGGGAGGACACTGGTGAAACCCACACAGGCACAGGGAGAACATGCAAAACCCAGTGAGCTTGAAATATGAAGGATGATATTTTTTGTATGTGTTTAGTGTTGATTAAGAACCATAGAGATTGTTTATTTGTCTGAACTAGTTAACTTTTTAACATGTGCATGCTGTTTTTACCAGACTATATCTTGGTGCCACTCTCTGCTGTGTGGATAGTTTCTCTTAAATATGCTTTTACAAATTACTGAACCAACCTGAATTGTTCAGTTAGCGTCTCTAGGGGGAGCAGCAGAGAATGTGGTCCTCCAACACTAAAAAGCAAATCTCTGCATTTCCATGTAGCTTACATTGTGCCACCAGATGCTGTTTGTTTGCTTTGGCTGCTTGCCTCACTTCTGGTTGTCTTATCTCTCAGTCGTCCTCAAGCTGCTGCTCTGCTGAGGACTGAGTGAAGGCCTAAAGCTAAACTAAGCTTCTATTGATACAAGAGTCTAATGATGACTGTTCATTTAGGAAGTGAAGAAAAGTTGCCAGCAAATATACATTTAAACTTTTTTTTCTCGCAACAGTATTACAGAAAACATAGAAGATTGAAGTGTGGCTTTGTCTGACATAGTGGCATAGAGTTAATGCTTCATTATGGAGGCAAATTACTGTTATATATATTTTAATGTATTTTACAGTATGATACAGTCTGATTTTAAAAATGGACTGTGCTGTGTGAAATAAAAATCGGCATCATGCATTGGTTTATCTGTTAATTATTACAGTTCATAAACACGACCTGGTTCGGAGATTTAGTTCAGTCTGCAGTGTGATTAATAAACCCATGAATGCTAAGTTGACACTTGTCTCCTTTTGGAGGATGTTCTTCACAAGTCAGCGAGGAAAGCAGCAGACTCCTTGTAACTCCACAGCTAGAAACAAACAATCTTTCCTGTCAAATGTGATGCACTGCTCTTCAGCCACAATTATAGTCTGATGTCTCCAAACTTAAATGATCATCCAGGATTTTTCTTTGAAGGAAAATCTTTATTCATGTCATTGTATTGCACATTGTAGTACACAGCACACAATCAAACTGCATTTAAGCTCTGGTACATAATCAATTCACACATACATACCTACATACATGCATACAGTGTTAGTGCCCTGGGGGTTGGACTGGCACCTCTCCAGCTGCTAGTCCACACTCTGATTTGTCCGGGGCTGGGACATGACCTAGGTCCCTACCGACTGAACCACTGCCATCCCCCTTTGTCCTTCTTCCACTGATTTTATATTTAAAGAAATACTTTGACATTTTGGGAAGAAGACTTTCCCCTTTCTTGCTGAAGGTTAGATAAGAAAATCAATATCACTGTAGAGCAGGTCAGGTGAATATACAGCTACTGTCAGCAGCCAGGAGACATGAAGACATGTACTATCTGTCCAGTCAAACTCGCATCAAAGAAGACAAAGCAGAATGATTTCATCTTACCCAATCATTTGTACTTGATTTTGGGTGTTTTGTAGTCAGATTGTGACTTTCCCCGGTCTCTCCCTCTCCAGGTTTCCCTTTGGACATGTTGCGTTGTGAGAGCCTGCTGGGTCTGGACCAGGCCACCTGCAGCCGCGTCCTCAACAAGAACTACAAGCTGCTGGTCTCAATGGCGCCGCTCAGCAACGAGATCCGACCCATCAGCAGCTGCACGCCTCAGGTATGACGTGCCTGGAAGGAGGGAGAGCAGAAGGGACGCTGTCTGTCTGGCGTGCTTGGTCAAATGTGTGTCTGTGTGTGGGGTTTTTTTTTTTTTTTTTTTTTTTGAAGTGCTTTTTGT
>OOFC01030912.1:13528-32721 GCA_900323345.1 Pseudochromis fuscus | reverse complement strand
GCAAGCCTTGTATTAATTGCTTTACTCCAGGTGTCAGCGACTTACACTTACAGTAGAGCTTGACACACAAAATGAGCTGTTGCTGCTCCAAACTGTGAACAGTAGCAGCACAGCTAGCACACTACGCTCAATGCAGGAAGTGGAGGTTTTGCAGATGCATTTTGCAGCAAGTATTGAAATCCATATATTTATATATATATTTTTACATTTCCTGTTGTGGTTTCTTTGCTTTTGCGGCACACCACTACTGAATGAACATGGGAAAGACACCAGTACTTTTACATTCTTAAAATATTTAGCAGGTTTGCGCCAGCATCCACCCTGAACAGCCGTCAGAGAGCTACAGTCCACGGACTCCACAACATCATGTTTCTCTTCAGCATTTTACACTTAAAATGATTTCATAGCTTTAATTGGGGGACAGTCTGAGTCATTATTTTAACTTATGATATCTCTTGTGCTTTTGTATTTTTTTGTTGTTTGTAGAAGATGCTGTATCACCCCAAATAGCGCAGCACATACTTTACAGTTGGACCAAACATAATCACAGAGTTTCATAACCTGAAAAGTGAATATTAATAATACAGGCTGTTGCCTACCTGAGGTACGCGCACATGCAGAAATGGAGGGCGGGTGTTCTCCAAACACCAATGCATGCTCTGTGAGTTGACTTATACACTAAAATATTCATCAGCTTTTACTAGCATGTAGTTAAGCTGCTGCCTCTGTTAACACAACTTCACTGGAGTCACAACACTCCCCCCTCCTACCCTTCCTGTGTCATCGGATATAAATGTGTTGCATGTTTGCACAGCTCCTTGTGCAGCCCGCCCTGTTGATTGCTGTTGCTTTGCAGGCCGTACATAGACTGTTGTATACCAAACTACAAGAATAGCTGTATTAACGACACATTTATTGCCTCAGGCATTTGCTGCAACTCTAGATTGGTGATAATCCGTTAGTTGTTTTTTTTAGTCTGATTGTGAATTAATAGCCTGTAATTAGTCGACTGGCCTGCAAGCAAGTACGATTCAGATATGTAGGTAGTTACCGGTTACCGTGTGTGTGTGTGTGTGTGTGTGTGTGTGTGTGTGAGAAAGAGAGATGGAAGTGTTTTGGTGACATGTCAGATTTTTTTTCCCCTCTTTTACCTTTTTGGGCATCTTCTGTGTTTTATTTATTAAAAGTTTCAGTGCCTCATTGTGAACTGTCTATGGGGTCAAATTATTGATTATAAGAGCAACAATCTGATTGGCTCTTTATTGAAATATTGTATGAAATGTTAATTGGATGTAGTGTGTTTTTAAGGTTACGGTGATACGGTTGGCTTGCATATAAAACACTGTAACTGCTGAGTTATTCTGGGTCAGGTTAGCAGGTAAAGAAAAATTTTGGGAAATATGCTTGATTGCTTTAATGCTGAGGAAGACATGACTCTCATGTCTGGCTGCTGAATATGAAGCTGAAGCCAGTAGTTGCTTTTCTTAGTTGCTTAACTGCCTAGCAGCACTACAACAGCTGACGTGCTATATCTGGTTTGTTTAATCCTTATATCTTAAGTCTTTGTACCATGTGCCACCTCATGTCTAAAACTGAAATGATAAATAAATGACAATGCAAAATGTACTTTTACTGTTGTATGGTGCATTGTTTGCCCTCTGCAGTGAGGTTAAGCGTATTACCATCGGCTGTATTGTAAAGTGGTTGTATGTAATTGTAATTAGAAATTCAAAATTGGCTGCCTGGCATTGATATTCATAGAAAAACTTTATGACCAATGCCTCTGATGCTACTGTGTAGTTACATTTGCACCATGTTACACACACACACACACACACACACACACACAGACTCAAGGAGAGAGTGGTGGTGGTGCCAGATCCTAATGAGGATTTAATTCCTGCCCCTGGCTCTTGGCGTGCTAACACACTCTCTTCTTGTTTTTTTTGTTTTTTTTCTCACAATCACACTCAACTCCAGCAACACCTACATCGAGCACCTGCCCTGGTCTCAGTCTGGCACATGTCTTAAAAATGATTGAAGCATACTTCCTGGTTTCAGTGAAACCCATAAGAATGTAAAAGAAAGATGATGTAGGCTGCAGATGTTTCTACAGTGGTTTCTGGGCCGCGGGGCCATAAGATTAATAAATAAACACCATTTATTCTTAGAATTGTATGAGAAGGAAACAGAAAAAAAACAGAAACCACGTAATTTCATTTTACCGCAGTGCAATAAATTACCTTTTATTGATCAGCTTTCTTGAAAATAGTTGAAATACTTCACGAGTTAATCATTTTTATGCCCCATTTTTGACGCTTTAGCTGCAAATTATTTCTCCATTGATGTGCTACACCTAGCATTGCCGAGGTTTTGGCAGTTTGACCACATTTAATTTGATTGAGTCGATCACCTCAAATACTTTTACAGTTCATTCAAACCTTTAGCTGTATGGTATTACATATAGTTCATACAGTTGGTACATGTGGGAATTTTACTGCAGGTTTGTAACTCCTGATGGTTCCTACATATCTGGTAGGACCTGTGTCTTTGAACATATCAGTCTCTTTGCACCTTGTACTTATGTAGATGAAGCAGTTTTAGTCTGTGAAGCAGATCAGTGAATAAATGACAAACAAAACACTTTTGGCAACAACGTGAAAGTTTATTCTCAACTTTGGAAACAATTATTAATCTTTTTTCATCAAGCTCTTGATCAAAACTTTGAACTTGATGAACATGTTCAACCTGATATTACTTGAACTGTCCTGATTATGTCAGTTCAAATGATTGAATTATTGTTGCGTTTATTTGTAAATGTGATGTCTCAATCCTTCTCACTCTCTTACTTAGAGTCAGTATAGCAATCTTCAAATTCAGACCTGCCAAGTTTACTGAGATGTGTGAATTTATACACAAATCTGTAAATTCAAGAAAAGATTTGTGTGAAAGAGTCTGTGTGTGGAGATCAGCTCGTAGTGTAGGTTTTTCTTTGACAGCCAATTGATAGTCATATCTGAGGATGAAATGAAGAATTTAGTGAATTTAATACATTTTAGTCCAAGTAAATAATAACTTATCATTTGGATCGCGTTGCATTTACAGGTTCTTCTACACAGTTTCTAGTCTTATTTCCATTTACAGGTTAGTTTCATCCATTAAGATTGAGATACTCTGCACACAGATCGGCAGAAAACGTTGCTACAAAAACACCCTCGCACTGAAGCTTTGAATAATTGAAGAACACTGTTGATAGTGTGTACTGACAGAAAATGAAATTACCCTAACTATGTTGATAATGGATTGATCTTACCAGCTTTTTTTTTTAAGCAAATGTGTTGTGCATATTATAGTGGTAGCTTTTGCTTTTCTTAATCTATTCCATGATCGTAAAGATTAATAAATTATAAAAAATAATTGCAGTTTCAGTTGCATGTGGATAAGTTTTATGAACATAGCTGCTCTGATTGTGTAGTTCTAACATTGTGAGACCGACCCCATTGACTTGTGACCTCTGTTGTGGATCATTTATCTACACTAGAATGGTCCTGTGGTCCACTACAGTGAACAAGTTGCAAAATTAAAAATGCAATTTAAAATGTCTAAATTGTAAGATTTATTTATATGTATAAACTGTACTGCACTTTTTCTCCAGTTGGGCTCCAGGAGGCTAAAAGAAAAAAAAAATTAAAATCTTCTTTTGGTTCCTTTCCTTCTGTGTGCACTGTACAGCTGTTGTCTTTTCATAGCCACTGTTACACTGGCTTCCTTGGAGAAATGAGGTCAGAAATGTGTTTGTGTGTGTGTGTGTGTGTGTGTGTGTGTGTGGACAAAGGACAAGGCTGCGCATCTGTCCGTCTGACCCCCAGGGAGACAACCAGAGATTGAAAGCAGGGGCCAAATCAGCGACATGAGGTGAGGCAGACAGGCGTGGGTTAAAGAGGAGCGAGGGATGAGATGAGGTAGAAGGAAAAAATTTCTACTGTTGAAAAAGACATCTGGTGGATGTGTTTGAGGTAACAGAGAGGTAACCCAGGTACAGAGAACATGTTTTAAGCGCAGTCCCTTGAGGATTGCTAATGAGCTGAAGTGGAGGTGAGCGTGGGTCTGATCAGAGTTGAGAGCAGATGTGGAGAAGGATGGTTTGAATTTAAGTACCGAGCAGTCTGATGACCAAGACTCCCGAACGCATGCACGCAAACCTTGTCTGCTCGTAGGTGGTCACCATAAACATCTGATCCTCTGTTGCTAAATGAAACTTTTGATGGCTTCTGGCTTCTGGCAGCTGCATAAACCCAGCAACAGCATATGTGTTAGGGTGTGTATTTCTATTGATGATAGAAACACACATAGAAACACAGTGGAGCTCTGTGGAGAATGTAGGTAGTAGCCTATATCCATGTGTCAGTGTGTGGAAGCAGAATAAAATGCTGTGTGTGTGTGTCTGTGTGTGTGTGTTTTAAACATTGGGCACGCTGGGGACAACAGCTGCTCCAGGGGTCTGTCTGATGTTTTTTTTTTTCCCTTGGTGACACACACACACACACACGCACACAGGCTTGCACTCAGTCTCAGTGCAGCAGCACCTCCACTTCCACTGAGCCACAACAAAATGAGTTTTATTTTAATTCATTCATTGCCATTCATTGGATTTAATTTTGCAAACAGAATAAGCTCAGTGTTGCCTGTTTTACCGGTGTACCCGAAGGTTTGTAACCATGGAACGGTGCCAACTCTTTAATTAATAGCCTATGTACTAAGTTTTAAAAAATGCATGAAAATCAATGGTAATTATCTTGAGAGAAGTCACATTTGTGGTGATCACAGTATGTACTAAAGCTGGAGCCTGATTAAATGAAATGTATCACATTAGGATCCCTCGTCTTCCTCTGATGCAGAATGAAGAACTCAGTAACTAATCGTGTCATATTCAAGTGTTTATAATTAGCAGTTTACGACTAGCAGTTACACCAACACTCATGTTATGGCCTTTTTAATTCTCAATGTAATTAAACTCAAATTTAATTAGAAAATTGTGCCATATTGGACTTGTATTTAATTATATAATGTATTGTAACAACAGTATTTTATTCTGCTGTCTTTAGTTGTCCAACGACATGAATCTTTTACCATCTATCCATGTATCTGTGAGTGCAGCATAAAGTTCACTTAATAGCTTTTTCCAGAGTTCTTGAAAACATCCCATTATGGATGTTTTCAGCAAGGACTCTGGGCAAGAGACTAAAAAAAGAAAAACACAGACAACATTGGCCACTTTTGAATTGCAGACCAAAACAACCCCAAACAACATCAACCAGGACAGAGTAGAATACAATAATAGAACTTGTATATTGAATATATTCAATATATATATCAATATATCAATATATTGAATATATTGAATATAAAGTTGTATTAGACTTTTTACATTTCCACCAACTCTACTGTATTTAATTGTTGCAGAAATCTGCGTCATAAAGTAGTAATGTGAAACCATATTTGATTTCTTTGGGGGACAGAATAAAAGCTACAAAAAAAAGTACTGACATGCTGTCACCTTTAAAGTCTCTGTGGTGAATGAGTGAGTTAATGTGCCTATTTACACATCCAGCAGATATGGGGCATTATTAATAATTTAGTTACAGCCATGTTTTTGTTCACCTGGCAAATGTTAACCCAACATTTACTCTCCCTTTAGCTGTGTCTTAGTTTCCACCATCTCCTGAGGGACGTATCTGTCCTTTTAGCTGCCAAGTGTTTCTCTATATTCAATAGTATAGTCGCTAAATTCACATTTCTGCAGTTTAGTGCTGTGTTTTTTCTGTTGGTTTGTTACTATGAGCTGTGTATTTTACATTACATGCAGCCCTTTGAACTATTGTTAATATGAAACTATTGATTAGAGAAGCTTTAACCCTTTAATGCCTGTGCCTCCAAATTTTCACCTGGATTTTTTATACTTATTTTGATTTCAAATTTAACATGCAAAATCTAACATTCATGTGCAGTTGCAGTGTTTTTGTTCACTAAAACTCTAAAATCAAAATGTTTTTCTGCTATTCTTGTTTCATCATCACTGTTATTACACTCTTACAACACCTAGTAAATCAGCTGTTTTCCTACTTAGTGAAATTATTAATTAGTAATGACACCATATTCACTGTAAAGTGCAACATCTCACCTCTCGGGATGTTGGAATGTTTCTGATTGCGCAAAACGTGATATAATTACGGTAATCCAAAGACGCATGTGCAGACGTGTCGCCGACGACACGCTCGGAATTAAAGGGGTAAGTATATTAATAAATTAAGTGACTTACTGGTCACATTTTATCTTGAAATCATGACTCTGCACTGATCCACTTTCAAAAACATCACATTTAATTTACAGTGAAGCTGCATCAATCACAAAGGCTCATGGGGCTGGATTTTTTTCCACGTGGAGGCTCAGTCAGACTCACACATACAAACTCTCTTTGTCTGCAGCTCCTTTTCCTCCTCTCGCCTCCTCTCTCTCCCGCTCAGCCCTTCACTCTGTCATGGATCAGAGAACATGTCCCAAAGTGCTTTACAGGCAACACACGTGCAGCATGTCCCTGCATGCTGATGTGACTTTACAGCTCCAACCTTGTACAGTAGATGTGTGCGTGAACATCCAGGCGGTGACTGCACAGACGGTGTGAAGCTCCGCCGCTAGTTGACGTGTGGCCCTACACGCTGGGAAATTGTGTGTGAATATTTCAAACAGGACACACTCTCCTGTTACCTTGAAACAACCGTGAGAGAGAGAGAATGATGTCACATGCTTTTATATTTAGATGCTGAATGGAGGGCAAAAAAAAAAGTATTGTAAATCTTTTGACAAAACATGGCTTCACATTTTGGTGTCATCCTACTCACCAAAAAGACACACAACTAGATGTAACCTGTAACTGTATTCAGACAAGGCAGTGTATTCAGACATGGCAGTGGTTTCAGTGAAATGATAATGAGCTCACAACAACAGTACTAACTTAGGAGCTATCTAATCTTTGGGGAAATTATTTTGCAAGTATTTGGTAGTAAACCAGTGAACAAATGTAACATTTTGCCCCGATGATGGCACTAGATTGTTAACAACATAAATGTCTCTACAGGATTTCGAGGCAATCCATCCAGTGCTTGACGAGACATTTCATTAAAACAAGAAAAATGTCAGCCTCTTGCTAGAGGAAGTCAGGACCACTAAAGTCATTAGGATTTATCACATTGGCACCATGAACATGTATACCATTTTTCAGCAGTAATCCATCTAAAACTCAGTGAGATATTTCAGTCTGGACCTGTGTGCTCGACCTGTGTTGTTATGAGAATCACGTGAAAGTACCAAATGTTCAGATTAGCTTATTTTACAAGAAACTTTGCTTTGAATTGAAAGTATATGCATAGATGTCAAAATATAAGCATCAAAAAAATGTAGTAGAAATAGGAAATGCAGTAGAGTGAGCTGAAAAACAGAGGAGAAAGAGAAAAGTAATCCCTCGTGTCTAATAAACCAGACGTACAGCAGGCGTGATTCTGCAAAGTGAAACTTTTGAACTTGAAGGTGTCACATTGCTTTCACCCTCTCACGCAGCACAAAGTGTCATATTACTGTGCATCTCTGATAACCCTTGGGCCTCATTAGCTTAAACCAGGCCCGGTCCATACAGCTCTATTAATACAGAATACTCATTACTTTCTATGTACATTTAGTGTGTGTCTGTCTGTTCATGTGTGTGGACGCCCGAGACTGACCCCCTGTGCCTCTCACACGCGACCTCTCATCCCTCCTCGGCCCCTGCCTCCCATTGGTCCCAACCTCTGCTGACCTCACCTCTGTTTCCATGGACACCAGAGGAATTAGGAAGTAGCCCAATGAGTCTTGTGGTTCCCTGAGCAGGTTCAGATAGTTTTGTTCTTTGGGTTTATGGGTCTTTGCAGGTTTTCTAAGATGGGAAGTACTGACAAGTTTGTTTTCAGAAAGTCTCTGTGTCGATGTTATGTTTCTGAAACAAATACCGTATTTTCCAGACTATAAGTCGCTACTTTTTCCCGACGCTTTGAACTTAAACACCGGTGTTTCTCACGTATTGGCGGCACGAAGCTCGTTAGCTTTTTACAAGCTAGCAAGCTCCGTGTCGCCGATACATTTAGCGTCATCACATCAGACCCGGTCAGAGTGGACAACATGAAATTGTTGGAATAAATTCAGTAGCGGCTTATAGACAGGTGCGCTCAATAGTCCTGAAAATACGGAAACTCATTTGTACTTTCATAACAATTGTCCAGCTGCACATAAAGGTGACAACATTCAGAGAGGCACTTCTTACAAAAGTGCTTTAAGAGTATGTCATTCATGTGCAGGCAAAATTGGGTGATTTTGTGCTTTTCAAATATGAACCACTTAATAAAACATTACATCAATTTAAACTATATCATATCATAACATAATTTTCTTGTGGTTTTTGGGGTCTATGTTTTTATTCCAAGTTTTTTTTCTTAAACGTTGACATTTGTTATCACGAGAGAGCCGAGTCAACACAGCTGACACGTTGTTTGACCTTGTTGTGTAAAAGTATATCTTCACTTTCAGTCTGGAAGGATCGTTAATCTGGGGCTACATAGCTGTGTACTTGCTACAATGTAAATCAATAAGACAAGCGAAGGCAGCAGAAGTCCTTCCCTGACCTAACTGAAAATTTCAGACTTCTCTATCATGTTTATTATTTTAGCAAAGATTACTTCAACAGGAATATATTTTCAGCTCCAATTTGATGCACTGTTTACAATACCAGTAACATTTACCTTGTGTGTTCACTGGAACCCAGTGCAACAGTGTGGCTCACTTATATGTTTTTAATAGTTTTTGCACAATAATGGAGCTCAAGAGAGGAATATGTTATATCAATAACTGTCAGTATATCACTTCATTGTTGCTTTTAGTCGTTTCGTGGGATTTGCTGACAATTAGAAAAATAATTGCCAGCCTTACCCTCTAACAGTCACTCTGGGTATAGTCGCATCTCTGTGCTGCTTTTATGTACACCGGTGCACATCCTACAAAGGTTTATGACAGATTCTGCAGAGAAATATACACTCGATCCTTGATGTGTCGACGAAACACTCGGTTCACGTCAGTCTAAAGGGTACTGCCCGTCCTGAGGGTTCAAAATAATTAATGTGTAAAAGTTGTTTTCCAGCTGGTTTGATGGTGTTTCACAGCAGCCGATCTTCGCCGACTGATTTCACAGTTTGGCATTTGGTTAAAAGTTTCTTCCCTTTTTCTCCTCTGACTAATTTAAGATGTGTCATAACTAAGTCGTGATGTCTTGTTAATCTTTCAAACTAGCTCTCAGTGGTCGGGGCCTGCTCAGTCCCCATCCATTATATCAACTGCACATAATCTAATTTACACACACACACACACACACACAGTGCAGAGAAGAGGCTAACAACAAACAGCGAGTAAATTTTACGCTCGAATTGGATCTGTCTGTGTCAAGTGTGCGCGCCGCAGAGAAGCACATCTTCAGAGGCAGTGAAACAAGTTTTATGGCGGGAACGGATCAATCTGTCTTAAGTTACAGGGATCTATCTCATGTCCTTCATTTGAAAATGCCTAGCAGAAAAATGTGTAGAGCTGGCAAATGTCAACAAGCGTTCAGTGTGTGTCGGCGCGGGTGTTTGTGGGTGTACTTCTACCATAGTGAGGACCAACATGGTGACTGAGTGTGCGTCTATTCTTGTGTGTGTGTGTGTTTGAGTGTGTGCATACAAGCGTGGGTATGTGTGAGAAATATGAATTTGTTGGTAAATGTCAAGAAGTTGGCAGTCTAATGGCTGGGCTGACAGATGATCCATAAAGCTATAAAGTGATTGGTTTGCAGATTCTCATTCATTCTAATGCAACTGTCACAGTGAAGGTGTGTGTATGTGTGTGTGTGTATGTGTGACATTGAGTGCAGAGCGAAGCAGTAGTGCACTTGCGGTTTAATTACATCCACAATGCTTGTTGCATGCTGGTTTTTCACCCACATTCTCTCATAAGCTGTGTTTAAAAAATGGATGAAGCTAATGTGACGTTGGTTTGTGGACTTGAAGCCAGGAGTTTGGCATTTGAACATGTTTTTTTTTGGAGCCACAAGTGACCATATTTGAATGGGAAGGGAGGGGCGAGGAGGTGACCCTTGAATTTGAGGACAAAGCCCAATGTGTATGAGACTCGACTTCTCTGCTGAATCAGCCTCCAAACCATCTGTAATTCACTGGTGACCAGATATGTCAATCAAATTAATCATTCCCCTAAATATTACTCTTTTTGAAGACTACTATCCACTTACCGTATTTTCCGGACTATAAGCCGCTACTTTTTTCCAACACTTTGAACTTAAACACCGGTGTGGCTCATGTATCCGTGTGTCGCTGATACATTTAGCCCGTTAGCACGTTAGCTTTTTACAAGCTAGCAAGCTCCGTGCCCCCGATACATTTAGCCTCGTCACATCAGACCCGGTCAGAGTGGACCACATGAAACTGTTCGAATAATTTCAATAGCGGTTTATAGACAGGTGCACTCAATAGTCCGGAAAATACGGTAATTATAATTTTTTTAATTTCAGATATACCTCCGGGTCACTGATGAGAAGAGTTGTCTTCAGCCAATGACACCACTTGTGGAAAAAATGTATTGACTGAGTATTTCATGAAAATGATCCTTTTTGAATTGAGGTCTATTGGAGTCAGAGTTTTCTGGAGGCAGCATCTAGTGGCTGTCGGTGATATTGCACGTTTTTGCACTTCGACATTAGCTTTACTTTCAAGACCAAGGGGCTGCATCCATCTTTTATATGCAGTCTCTGGTGGCCCCAAACTGATCCGTCAACCTTTATTTATTTTTAATTAATTAATATAATTATATAAGAGAGCTGTGTTGTCCTGTGATACATGTGTGGCACTGCAGGCTGTAAAAATTAAAAATAAGTACACACATTATGCAATATCCAGGATGACAGAAATAACATTTTAAAAGCCTGGTTCACCAAATTGCAAAAAATCAAAAATCAAAAATCACTCACCTCTTGTGGTTTCTATCCATGCAGATATTTGTGCTTTTATTTGTCCACATTTTGAGATATATGTCTCTGAGACTTCTTTTTTCTTAATAAATAATCCATCAAGAAACACATCAACAGAAAGAAACATCATTCACTGCTCCTGGTTACTAAGCACGGGGGTTGTAGTCGGTTATATATGTCCCAGAAAAGCCTTTGGATGCTTCAGTGCTCCCAGTATCAGCGGTTTAACTCCTTTATAAACTTTATTCAGCTTGACTGCAAAACAAATAGTGTGTTTTGTGAGACAGTAGAGATGCTTGGCTCTAAATCTAATCTCTTGGTTCAGTAGTTATGCTACACTGGCCATGTAGCTGCATGACACCAGGACTCTTTGGACCGCGATCTTTTTTCTTGTCTGCAACAGGGCAAACAAAAAGAAACACTGCTGCGAGGGCCGAATTTAAAGCTCCAGTTGTCCGTGTCAGTTCTGTCAACAAATCCGACGGGAGATGGCGCGTGATAAAAGGACATTGAACCACCTCAAGACAGGAAGAGGCCGGGATAAGATCCATTACTAGCAGCAGATTGGTCACCAAGAGGAGAAATGCAAATCATTGCTTCCTCCTGTGCAAAAAAGTCACTGTTATCATTGTACTAACAGGATTGCGAGTGTGTGTGTGCGTGATCCTTAAAGCCTGAAGCCCATATCCATGAGACAGATTATGTTATAAATAAGTGTCTGAGCGTGTGCACATCGATATTTGATTACGCTGTCACAACTTTGGATGTGACGTTACTTGAAATCCCGTTTCAATCTCATCCCACTGCAGATCCCCTCGGAGCTGGAATTGACTATCAGCTTAAGTTTCCTTCCGCCATATATATTTAAATGTTTCTGTTTACAGCTGCTTCAGAGTGAGAACTGACAAAATGTCCTTGCGTTACACACACACACACACACACACACACACACACACACACAGTTTATTCCCCATTTCCTTCTTCCCACTACACAGAAGGATTGATCTACAGTCAGCAGCTATGTATATAGATTTCTCTTCTCTTCCTACAGGACTTCTTTTTTTCATAGATGCACTAGAAATAAACAGAAAAACCAAAATATTCACCACCAATCCCCATAAAAATAATTTTAAAGAGTTGATCAGCAGTTCAGTTAATAGAGCAGAAGAGATTATGTAGGTGAGGGGAATGTTGTTTCAGATGTATTTAAATACAATCCATGAAGTCCAGGTTGAGTAACAGATCTGAGGGTTTAAAGGATTATCAATGGTTCATATTATGTTCACAAAGGATTTTATAATGGTGGCAATTACTTTATCATTTATCGCAGTGAAGGAGTGACGTGAACACTCATGTGTATTTCATTTGCCACACAACACCATGGCAGATGATGCTGAATCAGGCTGTATGTAGGATAAATGAAGCTAACGTGACACCATCTGTTGGTTTGTGGAGGAGTCGTATTCTGAAGTCAAGACTTTGGCATTTTAACATCGCCATGTTGGTGTCTTGGGACCAGAAGTGACCATATTTGGATATGAAGGGAGGAGTCAGGAGGCGAGTCTGACCTCTGAGTCTGAGGACACCACTCAGTGTGTATGAGACTGGAGTTCAGGTCTCAATCAAACTAACCATGACCTTAAATTTTCCTAATTTTAAAGCCTAATGATAAAAACAAACAACATAATCAGGACCCAAGATTGAAAATTTGGATATACTACAACGTACAGTGAGATTTATCTAGCAGTGATAAAGTTAGAAATATGTTGCACGTACAGACTCAATATATTCGACTTATTTTACACTTGAAAGTAAACAGCTCAGAATCTTTTTATTGACATTATACAACATTTTAGTGCCTTATAGTAAGAATTATTGACACTTTTGAGTATTTTCTTTAAAAAACATTTCTTTCTCAACTGTAATAAAAACATACTGAATGAATTTTCTACTGTTGCACCACAGTTTTCTCTGAAAGATTTATTGATTTGGAATAAACAAAGGAAACACACAGCAAGGCAGACACATGAATAACGCATTAAAAACATTAAAGCTCAGTTTCTGTGCACTGGAAATAATCTATACTTTTGAAAATATTCAGATTATTTTCAAATGCCACAGTAAGATTTCTTGTGATGTCTAATTTTCAATTATACATATTCACTCTCCCACTCGCTCACACCTCCTCTCTGTTTAATTCCCTTTCATCTGTATCTTAGCTCTTCCTCACCAAACCACCGCTCATCCCGCTATCACCTCCACATAACGCTGAGTAAATCAGCAGTCGTTTAGTCCTGCCTGTTAGTTGACTTCAACATGCTGGTTTACCAAGTTAACAATAAAGATTTTAGTAATCTGATGTGTTTTTCCTGAAAGGAAGCAGATCAGATTACATGTGACCTCCACTCCTCTCTGACTTCCTCTGCCGGTTGCCAAGCGTTCGACATTCATTCACCTGATACCGTGGACCCGTACAGAGGGCCCGGGATTCATTTGGTGTTAGTTTAGTCCGAGGAATCAGCAAACAGTGCTGAGAGATCAATTCACTCTGAGTGTAATGACTATTGATTCTGTAGGAGCAGAGAGACAGAGAGGGAGCTGAATGTATTTAGATAAAATAATGCTTTGCTCTCTCACGCTACGCTGAGCTTCTCTGCTGCTGTTTGGTGAACCGGCAGAGAGCTGGATGTGCATCTCAAGTACGGACACACACACAGTCACACTTTACATGTACATGCATGCAGGGGCACAAGAGATACACACTTTCCTTTGCACACGCACATGCACGCACACACACACAGGCATATAACAACATGCAACTGGTGTCAGCTGTATATGTAAATGCACCAAAAAACACACCTGCTTCATATTTCTAATTAGACATGTAGTATATTACCTCCTTATTCTTATGTTTTATGCAGTTTTTCAATTTGTGTGGAAAACTAGGAAATAGTAATAAAACAAGGTAAGATGCTCCACACATTAAGAAACGAGGCGATGAAGATGCAAAGTTATTGGGTGAGGCTGCAGGTTTCCTCACATGGAGATCCCTCATGAAGTGAGCTCATTTCTGTATTAGTCAGACTGAAAAACAAACTTCCAGTCTGATGATTCATGTAAAAGCATTTTGCCCTGGAAGCTGCAAGGTTTTTTTGCTCTGAAATATACTTTGTGAAAGTGCCATGTTGGCCACTAAACTGGGAAGCACGCCAGAAATGAACTGGAATTATCTTCATCAGCTTTTATGTGTTTCCATTGACTTGTGCATTTGTCTTGTCTTTAATGTTTGTTACGCTGTTGGTTCATATCAAAGTTATTTTTTAACCCTCTTGTTTCTGCTTAATAAGGATCTGGAATATGGACCCCAAGGTTTCCCCAGTTAAAAACACGATTAATATAAAATTTTTGGACAGTGAAGCCTTGTCATATAAAATACCTTCGAGCTAGGCCTGGCTAACATAGTCCAACAGTATTAATGAGGTCAGAGGATGATTTGAGAAATATAAAAAATATATAGTATTTTCTATTTCTGTTTCATTTTGTCTTTTCAGAAAAATACCTTCTGGCTCGTCAGCAAATTTAACAAACTGTAATATCAGATTTGTTGCATTTTACATTGAGTGTGCAACTAGTAAGAAAACGAAAATGCAACATGTGCTGCTCCCCGTTGTTGTTTTTTTTAAAAGCTCTTTGGCACAAGCCGACCCTGACCTCACCTGATCCTGCTGATTATGTATCATTACACCCGGAGTTGCCAGCAAATTAACGTGGGATTTCCCATATCTGACCAGTTGAAAGCGCACCACAGGAGTCGTGATTTAAAAGGTGAGTCGGTCTTTTTCTGCTGCTGTGCTTCCTGCACCTCTCTTCCCCTCTGTTTATTTCCTCTGATGTGTCATCACAGCAAAGAAATCCCTCATGTATTAAATGGCTCAAAGACCTTTCTGCTTCATGAACCACCTCCTTTTCCTCTGTGTCCCTTCCTCCTTATCTTCCTCTTACTTTTTTCTTTTACCCACTTCTCTCTCTCTTCTCTCTCCCCCTCTTTTGCTCAAGAGTCTCCTACATTTTCTCCTTCTTACATTTCCTTTAAACCTCTCTCTCCATTTGTCTCTCCCCAAGAGCGAAATGTGCAGACTCACCTGGTCTCAAAATTGAGTGTGTGTGTTTATGTGCTTATGTGTGTGTATGTGTGTGTGTGTGTGTGGCCCTGACTGGCTTTGTTGGGTCATGAATCTTTTACCCTTACCAGTCAGCACAAATCCCCCCTCTGACAGACACACATACACAGATGCATGCACACACACAGCTGGCAAGAAAAACAGCTCCTGGTGGTGTTTTTCACTTTGGTGATTCCCCATGTGTTAACTCGTAAAAAGACAAATAGAGAACGAGGGAGCTGGGAAGATAAAATATCAGAAATGGGAGTGAGAAGAGGGAGGCGAGACGGAGACGGGACGAGAAAGTGAAAAATTAAGCACAAAATGCTGAGGAGAGCGAGACAGGGCAGGAAATCTCGTAGGCTGAGGAAAAGAAGAGGAGGTATGAACGAGGGAACGGAGAGCTGGACGGGAGAGAAAGGTGTGAGCTTATCTCACTGGCCAGGCTGCAGCGAGGTCACTCTGCAGCTCGACTGAGGATGGAGGATGTACAGAGGAAGGAGGCAAAGTCACTGCTGAATGACGGGCAGAGGAGAGAGTGATTTTGCAGAGTCTTAAAAAAAAAAGCAACGCATTTGAATGCTTGCACCTACAAGGGGTAAATAATGTAAACATCTCATAAAAAATAACTGAACTTCAAACTTTTCTCTAGAAAGGTTGAAGATGTCAGGTTGAATGCTAATAGGCAGTCTGTGTGGTTTTAGAGTGTTTTCTAATTGACGTGGGACAACAAACGCCTCCAACGTTTCTGATGCAGAACACTGGCAGAGATCTGCAACACAGGCAGAAATGCTAAACAACAGTTTCTATCAACTTCACGTTTGCAAAAACAAGCAACTTTCTGTGGTCGAGTTAGATTACACTTCACATTTTGTTGAAGATGTGATGAGATTGTGATCCACTGGATGTTAACTTTGTCGTCAAAATTCTTACCATGTGTTGGACCCAACAGGGGAAGCCAATGTGGAAGTGCAAAAATGTGCAATATCGCCAATGGCCACTAGATGCTGTCTCCAAAAAAACAAAATACAGTTTTCCCACAAGTCATTCTGATGTTTTTAGCTAAAGGCAACTCAGTATTTGTGATCTGGTCCATCTGAAAATCATTTCATCATTCAGTAGAGTTTAGGGTTCAAAAAGAGGAGTATTTAGGGCCATTGGTTGTTGGATTGACAAGTCTGGTAACCAAGGAGACTACACCTGAACTTTAATCGTATACACATGGGGTGTCAGTGTCTCAGGGCCTCCACACATTCAAAAGCAATACTCCTGGCTTCAAAATGCGAGTCCACAAACCAACAGGTGACGTCACATTAACTTTGTCCATACAGTCTGACCCAGACAAGAAGGTTTTGTCCACATGAGAACCCAGATTAATTTCTCCTTAAAGAAAAATTAGGAGGGATATAAAACAGACAAAATGGGCTACAACGAACACATGTCCTTAAGATCTGTTACCTATGTGTTACATAAATGTACAGAAATTCACATTGTCGCATGACTGATGTCACTCAGGCACTTCATGAGTTAAATCCGAGGATAAACCTGTATATGAAACTTGCCAGAACATTTAAAAGGCTTGTGACATGTGTGTCACCATGGATTCTTATCAGTAATCTTTCCACTTCCCCCAAGTAGTAAAAAATGGATACCGTATTTTCCGGACTATTGAGCGCACCTGTCTATAAGCCGTTATTGAATTTATTCGAACAGTTTCATGTGGTCCACTCTGACCGGGTCTGATGTGACGACGCTAAATGTATCAGCGGCATGGAGCTTGCTAGCTTGTAAAAAGCCAACGAGCTTCGTGCCGCCGATACATAAGAAGCACCGCTGTTTAAGCCACAGGGTTCAAAGCGTCGGAAAAAAGTGGCGGCTTATAGTCCGGAAAATACGGTAATTCTCAACGAGCATAACCCCTTCTTTCAGCAGCTTCCTTTCAAATGTATCCCCAACAATTATCTGTCTGTCTCTACAATAAAGGCACAAATAAACACTACAAAAATACTGTAAAAGTATGGGCTCTTTTTCCTGTACAACTGTTTAGACGTCTTCTATCCCCGGATGCTTCTTCACTCCCAAAACACATAAAAGAAAAATATAAAAGCAGGATTCACTATCTGTGAAGTGAAGGAGTTATTTTGTAATTTCCTCTTGTGGTGTGCCCACTCTCTCTGTCAACTCTCCTCGTCCACTTCTACCTCAGTCAGTGATTTCCTGTGTCTCCCCAAAGAGTTTGAATAAAAGCCACAGAGTTCTGTGTAGTGGAGGGAATAATGAACAAGTAAGAGTGATGAGATAGTGATGCAGTGTGATGCCGTCCACAGTCGCCCAAATTACTGTACAAAAATGCAGTCACATAGTGTTGTTTTTCACATGTTACGGAGATGACAGACCCGCGATGATACATGCTGTTGCTGCTCTGTATTCTTGTCGATTTAGGCAAAATGTTGGTGGAGAAAGTGTTATTTTTCTGCTGGTGCTGCAACAGATTTCTCCCTGTAATTGGTGAATGTTGGTAAAAAATCTTGAATCCAGGAACGAGGTCTTTGTTCTTTTATTTAGCAGGACTGACACAAACCTGATGTTTACTGATGATTCAGTAGAAAAGGAAAAGAAAATGTTTCGACCATTAAAATCATTGTAGCCGTGCCGAGATGCCTCCATGTTTTGTCACATCATCATTTTTAGGCGGCTGCCCACAGAACTGAGAAAAACACACCTCTAAGAAAGAAACCGGACAAACAAAGACTCATTCACTTACTAGAAGCTGCTCATTTTCTTTGGTTAAGTCGTTTAAAGACTGAATTTTCTCTGTGTCCAGTGTTGCATCACTCAATAGTCATTTGTCTGACAAATTCTAAAGTAAGTTAAGTGAATATTTTTTAAACTAATCAACAAAAATATAAATGTCTCCTATATAATCAAAGGTGAAATACTTACATAAAACACTCGAAATCACATTGAATTATCTGTCACAAATTTGCTGTTGGGCTGTGTGCTCCTTTAATGTTTGCCTTAAAGCTGCTATAATCAGAATTCTTATATTAAAATATCACTCTATACCCATTTTTGCATCTTTATGCTTATTGTTTTGGTTGTTTTGACTTTTCCGATTTGTTTTTTTCTGTATGGTCTCATAAATTTTAGTTTGTTGCTGCAGTAAGAAAAAGTTTTGATAATCCCACTGCACAGAAACCACCAAACAGCAAACAAAGTTAGTGACTCGCTGTGTGCAGCTTAACACAGAGACAGATATTTCCCCCAGGAGATGACACAAAATAATATTTATATTTCTCTGCTGGATGCCAACTATAAACTAACAGGTTTGCAGGTGACTGTATGTAGACGTTTTTTCTAGTCCCCCTGAGTGAAGAAATATCTGTTAAAAGCTTTAAACAGCATGTCAAAAACACAATATACTTGAAAACTAAAAATTGTAGCACAGATAAAAGGATACATTTATGATTTGAGAGATATATCTGATGAGTTTGATGAGTAGCAACAAGGTTTCTGCTCAGAGAGCTAACCCCGCTTATAAATACATGGATTGACATCTTAGTTGAATTAATAGCACAACATTAGGAGGAGGTTGGGGTGGTGGAGGGCATCATGGGGGACGACATGAGCCTCATCGTGTAGTGAAAGGTGTCAGGATATAATGTTCATCAATCAAAATAAATTTGATTGGATGTCACGACCTGTAAATGATCCAATTATTGTCAAACAGCTGGTGCCAACAGAAGCAGGACTGATGCTGTGCTTCATTTTTGTGTTGCACTGATTGAATGATCGAACCACTGATTCTGCTCGTCTGTAAATCTTCTCACAGGTGTGCAAACATTTTTAGTAAAGCTGAACTCCAATGTGCAAGTTTTCAGGTGTTTGCTGCAGTTGTAAGATATAAGTATTCATATTTAGACGTCTGGTTCTGTGTA
>OOFC01030909.1:27024-44264 GCA_900323345.1 Pseudochromis fuscus | reverse complement strand
TTCCTAAGCTTTTTTTTTTTTTTTTAGAAAATGCATTAATATTAAATTACATATACTCATTAGGAAGTGTATTAGAGACACCTGACTACAACTAGTATAACACAACCGTCATAAAGGTTTAGTTTTGTTGAAATTGAGAACTTCAGTTTGTCCCATTTGATAAAACAGGAGCACCCCTCAGTGTAAGACAGGATAGTTCAATAATACACAAAGTAAAACATCAAAAATGTAACAAACACTTCTTTGAAAAACCTTTTTGAAACATATTTCATCAAAACTGAATGCTCCATACTTATTGCAGGACTGTTGTATTAGACTGCAATGATTTTAGCTAAGTGTATGCAAACCCCCCCCCAAAAAACAATTTGAACTGTTTAAGGTTTAAAAATGGACGATTCTAAATCAACAGACATTTTGCTTTAAATATAGAGAAATTTCCACACAGCCACCATCTAATCCCTGTTTGAGAGGGGATATTGTGAAATGAAACACCAATGACAGCAGGTATATTCAAATTTGAAAAAAACCCATCTCGAGTTGTATTAAACTGTCCACCCAACAGTCATGTGATGCCCTACGATCACTCAGTGATTGGCTTACGAGTGCTGCCACTCACCCATACAAGCGGCGTCTGGCTTCCACAGGACTGGCACTCCCTCCCTCTCACAGGCTCGGCTGTAGGCGATGAAAGACTCGCAGTAGCAGTTTTTATGGACCGGACACTCACACATGTCCGTCACACACGACCTACAGGGAGCAGGATCTGGTTTATTTCAGTCTTAGACAGGGGATCGGTTGTATTAAGAGAATCCTTCAGAACCAAACCTGAATACACCTGTGTCTATGTTTACGTACACCCAAAGTGTGACTTAGATTTTCTTGGTTTTAAAACTCAGATTTGTTTTTCTTGCAATGAGAGACGTGTTGCTGATTGAGATTGAGAGACTACATGTTGGTTCACTGCTACTGAGATGATAACATTGTAATTATGAAGTTACAGACAAGGATTAACAAACAATGACAAGAAAAAAATGTCTAACAGTGTATATTTGTGAGTTTTGTATTTTGTGTAAAAAGTCAGGTACTTGTATCATTATTCAGACAGCACACTCAGCCTTGTCCTCACCTGTAGAAAGGTGCAAAGTCCACCACACGGTGGCACTTCTGAAACTCCCATGACTTGATCTTCTGGCACTCCCGGTGCGCCCGAAACTTCACTTTGACGCTGCCGGGACACAAGAAGGACGTCGGCCTGCGAGGCGGATGCTGCTGAGAGCAAACCTCATTTCCCTCGACTCGCCACGACTCTGCAAACTCATCCACATCAAACTTGAACTGACCATCACCTCCCATTGTGTCGTCACGCTTGTGACCGTTGTAGTTGCCGCAAAGGCCGCAGAGACGTCCACGTAGATGTGGAGCAGCTACCACCTCCACAAAACTGTCCCCGTCCCATGTGATCTCCAGACCTGTGGGTGGAGGAGGAAGTGAGGAATAAAGTTATTTGAAGTTCAACGTCTTGACCTTTTCAAACACAATCCTGCTTAGAAGTCTACGATACTCTGAGAAAAGCTGGTAGGACAAACTTCAGGTTAAATTAATTTGTCAAACATCAAAAAGGTAGAAGTAAAATGACACAAATGAAGATGATGCAGCCCAGCATGTGATTTTACTTCTGCCTTTTCTACCGTTTGTTGGCGACAACAGTAGTTGAGTCTGGGGAGTGTGATGAGAATAATTATTCAAACTTTCACTCTTAAAGACACTGATGAACCTAAAATAGCAAAATCAAATGCACTTATTGATTCCTCTTTAATTTAACAACGGTTAAATGCAGGTAGATTACTGCGTTAAAGATGAAAAGGTTACTTCCTGTATTCCACTATTTTTTAAAGTGTTGCTAAAGTTACTCAGTACTCACTTGTTATATTCAAGTTTTTAAGAGACTAAGACTGAAGAACGAGGTGAATATTTACAGCTTAAATTAAGACTTGTCACGAGTGGGAGCAGAGCGATGTGATGCTGACCTGCGATGGTGGTGAGTTTGAGCAGGTATCCGTCCAGGTCGATGTGCACCCCGGGACCGTGGTAGGGCAGGGCGATGCGGGTGCCGTTCCTCCGGACAGTCAGGTGCTGGTGCAGGCTGAGGCTCAAACTGCCCAGCCTCACCTCCACAGACTGAGTCCAGGAGAAGGAGCGAGTCCGCCGAGCATCGTTCTTCACCAGCACCTGGGATTGGAGGGAGGAAACATGTCAAACTAAAGCCAGGAAGCTGATAACATCTAACAAAATAAAAGTCTGATAAAAACAAACCCAGTGTGGAAGGTAGGAATCCTGTTGACCTACACCAGCTTTTATACACACTCCTTGTTCAGCAGTTCAGTCATTTAAATAAGAAGTCCAGTATTTTAACACAGAAACACACTTGTTTGCTTTCTCAGTGACATTTTGATTGATTATGTCTGTGTTCAGTTGCCAAGCTTAGCACAGAGGTTTAAACCACAGAGATATTGGCAAACTCGCTCCACTGAAGATGCCTTTGAGCAGTTCCTGAGCTGTCTCATTGATACATTTTTCTTGTATATTTAACACAGGTTGGAGACACACTTCCCCTCATTTGGCAGAGGTTAGTAGTTTCCCCTATCTTCAAAATGTCAGAGTGTTACTTTGAGGACTCTCTCGAACTTGTATTCCTACCGTGAAGCTGGACTCCAGGTTGTTGATGTTGATGTTATTCCCTGGTCCTCCAGTGGGGACGCTGCCACAATCACGAGTCAGTACGTACTGACACGTTCCCTGAAAGTTAAAGGTTCTGCCGTCGAAGGTGTTGTAGTGAGGGTCGCCAAAGACAGTGCATACACCAGGTTCTGGAGAGGGACAGAGACAGAGATAGATGGAGTAAATGTTGAAATATGTGGGAAAGAACAATTAAAATGCATAAAAATATCTTCATTTTAACTTAAAGGACTTAACTGGAGCATCAGTCTCATAGCAGGAGACAACCCAAATGCAAAAGGACATATGTTGAAACCTGACAGCCAGCAGCAAAACGCTAATTTATGATCGATGCTGAAATATGTGGCACTAATCTGACTCACTCAGAAGTGGAACCGAGATCTGCGGTGTGGTAAAACCGTCTGCCCTCCCAACTGAAGCTAAACTCTATATTATACACAAGTGAGGTTTATGGAGTATTTGTAGTCCTGAAATAGTACATTTACAGTAATTTTGGGGGATTTTTTGCTGCCGTTCGAAGCCAAAAGCCAAAGTAAAATGACCCGAGGGCAAACCACAGTCTGGACTGGAGTTCACGGGGAATACTCAACTGAAGCTACAAAAGTTGGACCGAGATTTGTTTTCACTGCTTTTAAGGAGGACGATTTATTCTGTAGGTTTCTAATTATCTTCCTGAATATTGTACAAATATTCTATCAATGATTATGTTTCTAAAGCTGCATCAACACAAACTGTAACTACAAACAAACCTGCATAAATATATTTAGGACATTTTAAAGCCCCAAATTAGAGGCCTTTCTTAGATTATGTAGAGATTAGAGGATACTCCAGTGAGAATCCCACAAGTGTGGAGGGATTTACAGAGGACGATATGGGCTGGAGAAGGACTTACTCACTTTCAGTGCAAACTGGACAGCAGCCGGTTCTGTTCAGGATCTTATTCTGCGAGAGATGAGACGCAGACACACAGTATTAGATAACTCTCAGAAGGATCTGACAGATTAAGAAAAGATGGCAGGGCGCCTGCACACAGTGAACAATTAAAGAACAACAGAAACTTTTTGACGGAGTGCAGACTCAGCGAGTAGCATCACTGGCAGATCAGAGACTGAACAGAGCAGGAAAAACTACAATAAAATATATTGTACATCTGAAAACTGTTGAGAAACTACAACTTGAAAATGTAAAACTGTCAAAATAAAACCCTCTCATGGGATATAAGCATGTGAAAAGACACATATAACATATCTTGTCCCACTGTCTTTATTTTTACTACTACCACTCTGCCTGTTATGCAAATGAAATACTACAAAACTGATGTGACTGCAGCTAAAACTGAAATAAAAAAAAATCAGAAAAATGACAGTGAGTGAGAGAAACAGAGATGTCAAAGTGATCATTTTAAAGCTATAAATATTGATAACATTGAGGTATAGATCAGGCTAGTGGAAAAATATCAAACTCTTCCCTGCCCTCTGCCCAGGTTTGAATTACTAATGATGTTTGTGACTGAAATAAAAACACTCTTCTCTGAGGGGTTCCTGCTGAAAATAAACTACTAAATATTAATATCAATAAAGCACCAGCTGGACTTTGGAGGCATCCTGCAAACAAACAGTTAAACAGAGACAGGAATAAAAACCCATCATCTTTTTACATTTTCTTGGCGGAGAAAACAAAGGTAACAATCAGGTTGTGGTGCTGTCATTCAAACAGACAGAACAGAAATGAAATGAAAGATGGAAATAGAGGAAAAGTTCACGTTGTGACAAGTTCACAGTCAAACCAGGACGACCTCAGAGACACCGATACTCCAACTTCAACCGCTGAACTTTGTCTGTGTAACAGGACCCTCTGCGTGTGAGTGTGTGTGTATGAGTGTGTATAGTGTGTTTCAACTTCCATCAGAAGTGCAGATCAGAGGACTCTTTCACACACCTAGTTTTTGTTGCCTCGGGGAAGCTCTTCATTAGCGCACACACTGTTTCGTGCCTCTGTGTCTGTGAGGACTCGCCGTCACCTCAACCATCACAAATTAAATGACTGAAAACGTACTCACAACAAAACAAATTCTGACCTTAAGCACCCTTTAAAAGTCTGGACTGGTCAAATGTCCTCACTTTTCAAAACTGTCCCTACTCCTGAGGTTTGAACATTGGTCCTCACAAACATAGATGCACAAGTACACACACACACTCCCCCCCCCCTCGTCTTCCTCACGTTCACACACCCACACCACTCATCTGTCATCACATAGAGACGTCCTCTGTACACTCAATACACACTCCAGAGTCCTAACCTCTGCACAAAGGGCACTCTCTCTCTTTGAAGAGGGCTGCCTTTTGACAGACCGAGGACACACACTCTCATTCAAACACACACACACACACACACACACACACACACACGCACAGACACACACACAGTGACAGAGATTGGTTTTCAGGGGCCTAAATATAGGGAACCTCTTCTTTGCTGTCACTCAAACGCCACACAGACAAAAGGCTGTTCGGAGACACACTGTCTCCAAAAGGGACCCACACACTCTGTCGACCTGCCGCTGACCGCAGGATGACGGCATGGGAGAGTGTGTGTAAATGTGTGTGTGTGTTTGCCGATGACCTCTGTGAGAGAGATGAGTCACGCTGGTGATAACTTAGGACAGGTGTGCGATTTGGTGTGTTATGCTAACTTTATGTACCGAATTAGAGCTAACGTGCGTTTTGACAGATGAATATTTAATATCAGCGCTGAAGCGGCTGAACCAGCCTCGTCTCCAGGAAATAGGTTGATATTCATGCTAGCTGCCAGCATCCAGAGCAGGATGTGTAAAGGTGAGAAGTGTGGAGTGAGGGGTTAACAGGAGTCCCACGAAACCTGCAGTGTATAGTTTTGATTGATGTGAAGAGTCAGATCTCATTCACTGAGATCACCTCCTCAAGTGTTGCTTGTGATCATGCCGTGTCATGCTTTATGCTCCTCACAGTGGCTATGTTTACATTCCTCCACTTCCTACGTGATACAGCGGAGTGGAGGTGTAACTAGGTAATTTTTCACAATGTTTTGCTTCCTTCATCTTGTCTTCACTCCAAAAAATCTCCACCAACATCACAAGCAGCCATGATGAAGTCACAATGTCGTGGCCCCTGCAGTGATTTAAAAAAAAAAAATAAAATCCAAGTACCACAAACAAAAACACAACCATCTGTAAGTGACTAACTGGACTTTTGTATCTCACTTGTACCTGCAACCCCAACCATCACAGCGCTGCATGCTGCTTTAATGCAGAGCTGTTTTAGGTTATGCACTGCTGGACTGATCAAGACTTGTTTCTGTTTTCCAAACCATATATCAGCAAAACATCTTCAAACTCACTTTGTGTCCATGTGGGTGACAGTGATGGGATATTAGGAAAATATAGACTGAAAAACAACTGTTTGGTGTTAAAAAGCTTTAAGAAAGTTAAGTGTGTTTTCAGATTTGTTACCATAAATATAGATTATTCAGTTGATAAATGCTTCTGTCTCAAACTGAAAGTATTTCTCATCTGACTCATAATTACCACTGACTGACATCTGATGTTTTTGTGAGTTGTGGTCAAGTATATTAACACATTTAATTAAAAGACATAAGAAAAAACAACATACTAATGGATGCAGCTCAACTCCAGCACAGTATCTTGTTTTTATACTTCATCATGACACATGCAAAAAAAGAAATTTGCATCTGAAGTAAACAACCAAAGCCCCACTTTAAGTACGACATCAACAGCATGCAATAAGTGAAACTTTGCTTTTCACTGGAGACAAACTCTCTGCAGACCACCTACATCACCCTTCAGTCGTGACCACAAACAACAGGTGAGGGCTTGTTGTAACCGCTGGAAGCGTGTGAACTTGGACTAACACTGACACCGGCTTTGGCTGCGTGACCGCCACCGGCCGCCGGTATGCGAGGAATCCACTCCATCACCCGCCGACCGACACATGACCTCAGACCGACCTCTGCGACAGGTGAACGCAGCACAAACCTTATTCCTGCCAGCAGTTCCCAGAGTTTAACACTACACTTCAGCCGTGTGAAAAGATCCCTAATGTGCATTATTTATCTCCGAATGACAAGTATCAAACTGACAGTAACTTTATTGATACTTACTTTCATTATTCTAAGTATGTCTGCTGCATTTGATTTGTTTTATGAATAGTTTTGGAAGACTTTAAAAAAAAAAAATCAAGTATATTTTCATTCGACTAAATGACAAAAGTTCCTGTTAAACTGGAAACAACAACAATCAAACAAAAGACCCTAAACAAAGATGAAACAAATGACATCAGCCATTTTGGATCTGCTCAGTGTTTTGGTTCAGGCTGATATTCTACACCATCTTTTTTAGGTGAAACAGTTGAATTTGAGAGTTGGTTATGGCCGCTCTGCCGATAAATCACGACAGCATCATCGCTTTGAGACGTCACGCACATGAAGTGAAAATGATGGAGTTAGTCATGGGCTGTAAAGTGTGAGCATCGGACAGGTCGGGCCGAGAGAAGAAAGCAGATAAAGTGGATTGACAGGGACAGAAATGTTGAATGTTGAAGAAACAAAGTATCCAGAAAAAAAAAAAAGATCTGTCACTCACCGAGGGGCAGCTGGTGATTGGTACACACTGTTTGGGCCGACACTCGATGCTGCCTTTGACGCAGGCGCAAAGAGTGCAGTTAACTGACGACCACATGTCGCCTTCCTGGAGGAGAGAAAAGACACAACAGGTTCAGAATGTAGAGAAACTCACTATCCATCCTCCATCCATCCTTAATTAATCCATCATCCATCCATCCATCCATCCATCCATCCATCCATCCATCCATCCATCCATCCATCCATCCATCCATCCATCCATCCATCCATCCATCCATCCATCCCCCTCTCTGCTCCCTCACCCTGTAGATCTTGTTCCTGACTCTGCAGTATTTCACCTCCTCCACCTTTACATAGGACAGACACTCCTCACAGCACTGGCTGCCCTGGCAGCTTCCTGGCCGAGAGCATCGTCTTTTACACACCACTGTGGAGTCCTGAGAAGTAGAAAGACATGGCATCAGGAGGATAATGACATTCACTAAGTGGCATGAATTTTGTCTAGAAAATGTGATAACCAGCGTTTGAGAGGCAGGTTGGTACCTTGCAGGTGCAGGTGGTGCAGTTGTCGTGTATGAAGGAAGTGCCGTTCTCATAGACCTCACTGTGGAACAGACAGCTTCCTAGAGACAGATCAAATACTTTCCTCTGACCTGGAGGAGAGACAGAGTCACAGATCAGAAACACAGAATTACAGGGATTATTAACAGATTCTTTGGTTGTTTGAACTACAACTGTCCTTTGACAGTACACTGTACAACAGAGGAGATAAAACAACTGTGTCTCAACACTACTGAAGCTTTCAATTACAAGCTTATAGAATGAAAAATGTATAAATACATTATTTTACCATAATGATTATTAGTTTCTCTGTTACTCACAATTGAAGCTAAGCTGTTGTTAGTTGATAACACTGTTGGTGACCATTTTGTAGCTCCTGACCTCAACTACTCGGGCTTTAGTAATACTTCATACACAGTCAGGAAACCTCTCATGTACAGTAAATCCAACACTTGCAGAGATGCTAACAAATTTGCAAAGTGTGTCATAAGGACATGAACATGACAACCTGAAATCAGTGTTGTGCTGAAAGCCACTAATGGTAAATATGTTACTGCTTCTTCAACACAGGAATAGTTTACATCAATTTCTAATTGCTGGACTTTACCAAGACATCTGGGACAGCACTGTCCAGGCAGGGTGTGACTGAGGTGTGTGGGACAGGAGAGGACAGGACACACCTCCCTCATGCACAGAGTTCGTCCTCCCTGAAATAACAACACAACTTAATGAACAACAAGCAACATTTTTAAATCCCTCTATTCTCCTCATGATAAAATAAAGCTTCACTACATGTATATACTTACATCTACATGAATGTGAGTTTACATGTTTTAAAATCACTTTAATATCTTAGTTATTCAAGTTCAGCTTGTTTGATTTAAATGTTAAGTTAATGTTTGGTTGTTTCATGATTGTCACAGAAAGAAAACAGGGAGGAGAGGAATACACTGGCTTCACACCAAGTCTTAACATCTAAACTGTTTATTTATATAAACATGTCTGCAAATAGCTCCATGCCTGAGTTTTCTGGTTAATGCCCAAATAAATATGAGTATTTCAACATTAACTCAACATATATAGATATCCTAACAGAGATACAACCTGAACACAAGCAAAAATAACAGATCAATAAATAGCTCACTTCACATTAGTAATTATATGCAGAGAGTATTTCTAAAAGTCAGTGGGGCAAACTGTGTGTGTGTGTGTGTGTGTGTGTGTATGTGTGTGTGTGTGTGTGTGTGTGTGTGTGTGTGTAAGTGTTAAAAAGCCATCAGGGTGCCCCAACTAGGTGTCAGCACATTAATGCTGTAATGTGTTTATGGACATACCTGTAGGGTTTGTTTGTCTAAGGGGGAGGAGGAGGAGGGAGAGGGAAGGAGAGAAGAACAGTGGGACACAGAGAGGGAGGAATATGGGAGGAAATAAGGAAGGGGATGTTGTTCCAGCACAAAAATTTGTGACTCCCCGGAGACTCCAAAACTAACTCATTTCTATGACAGAGTCCCTGCTCACAGGTGAGGGTGGAAGTGGTGTGTTCGAGTACTCACAGTGCAGGTACACTTGATGCAGGGTTTGCCTTCTGGACTGAACTCCTCCTTCTCTTTATACAGACGACCTTCAAAGATACAACCTGCAGAGAGAGAAACATTTAATTCACCCTCATTGAAAGGACTTCATGCTCACATCACTAAATGCAGTTTTAAAAATGCTTTATATCTTTTGTAATTGACTGTTGACAAATGAGCCTTTTTTCGAAATTGCAAAAAAAGCTGTTTAATAAAATCACAAATCCTCCTGACAGCAGAAGTAACAGTAAAGTTTTCAGTCTTCAAATGCACAAACATCCTTCAGTATGATTTACAGTCAGGGAGCCAAAGTTAACTATGTTATCTTCCTACTATGGTGGGTTTTTCAGTAATGGTATTTCTCAGATTTTTTTTTATTTTGTATTGTTTATTCACTTATTCAATTTCCATATCTGTTATAATGTGTGAATGTTTTATAGTGTTGCTATTTCATCACGAGAGGGCAACAGTGTTCAGTCTGTAGCCTCAGTCCAGCTGGATTATACCTTGGTTAGTCGCATATTATACTAAAAAAATAAATATACTGAACCATACAGCTAGTGTTTGGAAAACCAGTACACAGAGATGTGATATGTTAAATTGTGTACTCACTGGGGCAGGTGGGGCAGCACTTCTTTGGGTGGATTTTGGGGTTCTTGCAGTGGACGACACACTGCACCTCCGCCTCAGTGATGACACCTTCCTGTCACAACCAGGATGTAAATATTTTCTTCAGTTTGTGCATTTCAAAAATATATAAAATGACTTCACTCTCTCTCCGTGCTCTCTTGTACATTGTTCTGCCATCTCCATCATTTCTGCTTCACTTGTTTCCCTTTCATGATGATTTTATTTCTACCCTTTCTCCTCTTTTCTTAACCTCATCTCCTGTTTTCTGTCTTCCATCCCTGATTTCTCTTTCATGTTTTCAGTTTGTCTTTGATTTCTCATTCCCTTACTTTTTAACCTTTCTCCTGTTATTAGTTATTTCCCTCCTTTCCTCGTTGTTTTCATTCGAGCCTCCACCTTTTCATATTTCCACGACTTTGTTTCTTTCTTATTCCCCTGCCTCTTTCCTCCTCTTTGCCCTCTCTGCCTGTTCCTCTCCTCCATCCTCCACCCCTCCCTGTACATCTGCCGTCCTCTAACAACAGCATCTGCGTGTTTTTCAGATCAGAGGTCAGAGGTTTCAACATGACGTCTGAGCTGAAACAACACAGTCTGCTCGCTTCACCTCTCATCTGCTGACAGTGTAGCTACAACACACACACACACACACACAGACAGACACACAAAGACACACACACACACCTGACAGCGTCGAGTTGTGCAGGGTTTGGTGGAGCTGGTCCAGGATACTGAGCTGTTATAGGATCGTCCATCTAACATGCAACCTGAGAGAGACAGAGACAGAGATAGAGATAGATAATGTAAAACATATTTAAAAGTACATTTTGTTTTTCTTCTTCTTTTCTTAGAAACAGAAACTTTCCCTTTCTGCTCTTCCAGCTGAGAAATCAAAATCCACATTAGGAGGATGTTTCATTTTCCACACTGAAATAAACACATTGTTTTGCTTGTAGCTGGTGGCCAACAACAATTAGACTGGAGCCGCCTTAAAGATTTTTTGACTGATGAATGACCAAGTACAGGCTTTGCTTCCCATGTGCTTTGCAGAGGACGACATTCAGAGAGAATCTGAGACCTGGGTACTTTTGATACAGCAGTGGATACTGATACTAATTCTTGTTTGTGATGATTCACCTGATCTTCTGGGAGCTTGGTCCTGCTGTGATAATGCAAATCATCATCTACTGGATGAATCTCTAATTTGTAGTTTGGGTAGAAAAACAATTTCACTGAAATAAAATATGTTGGCATGAAATAATAGTACAAGACCCTGCATAAGGTGTGACTACAGGTATTTAACCTGAAAATTAATTTTCAGCAGGGAAGAAGAGAAAGCAGTGTGTGACTATAGTACAGCAGAACATGTCTTTTCATATGTTCATAACAGTGTCATTATGGATATGTAACAATAAACTGTGATCTGAACTCATGCAGGCAGCTTTTCTACATAATTTATTTCCCCTGTTGTTAATAAACATCTTAGAAAGAAACATCTGAGCTTCAGTTTCACAATAAAATGTCAAGTACATATATTAGTATCATATAATCCATATATAATAGTATTTTTTGCTGTGCAGAGCCAGAGTACTTATTATTTATTACTTTTGCTAATTCATTTATGTATGTGTGATTTAACATCTGTATTAATGTATTCGCTGCCGGACATCTGAATTTCTCCTAATGGGGATTAATTAAGTTTTATCTATCTATCTATGTATCTATCTATCTATGTATCTATCTATCTATCTATCTATCTATCTATCTATCTATCTATCTATCTATGTCAAATATAAAAGCAGTAAGCAAATCAACTCCTCATTTCAGTGACTTGATCAAGTCCAGATCTGAACATTTTCCCAGATTTAGTGTTAGAAATGAATCTTTACACCCAAACCTCAACCTCACTCTCTCACATTAACAAAGTTTTAGGGAAAGAAAGAAACACACTTGCATGTAACAGCTGCTCAGTAACTCACACCCACTGAGCTGTCAACTACTGTCCACTCAACGCCAAATGAATAGCCTATTCATTTCATTCCATTTACAGTAAGTGGTCTCAGATCAATGTTTAACTTTCCCTACAATGAAATCTGATCACAGCCATTGATCCACTTTCCTGTGTGTAAACCAAACCCTCTGATACTGGATCACTGCTGCAGGAGGGCGTACAGAAGAAAAAAAAAAAAAAAACAGATCAGATTAAATAGACAGAGATCCCAAAGAGACCATATTCTGTTCATACAGTCACTAACGCAGACTGATATGACAACACATCATTCGTCTCCTGGTTCATTCTCCATCCAGCAGGAGATCATTTTCAAAAGCAATGGACAGATCTAAAGATGTGTCGTAGTTTTAGAGATCCTGAAACAGAAAGATTTCAGATCGGATTGGATTGTGTGATCGGTTTTGCAGTTTTGCTGCTCTGCACATGTGTTCAGTAAACAACAAATAACACTTTTTAAAAAGGATTTTATGCCTTTAGATGCAGTAGGTAGGACAGGAAATAAGAGGAGATTTCTGGATTTGTGTGTCTATAACACTTTGCTGACTGGTTTAAAGTGATCAATCAGACATACATCTCTACACAAATCAAGGTATTTTAATCACAATCTGATCAGACATGGAGTTGCTTGCTCAGGTCGCAAGATGCAAATTATCAAGTTTTCAGTCTCCTTAATAACTGTGTGTAAAGACATATTTCCCCCTAATTTTAACTGCTTATTACTCATGAATATTTCACTATAACTGCAAAATATTATGGTTTTGAGAGACTTTAATCCAATTTTAATATGAATAACAAATAAAACTGTTTGACTTAGTGACTGTTCTCAAATGTATCCATGCAAGGGTGAACAAGAACAATGCCTGATTCAAAGTGTGGAGGATATTAGAGTCCATTAGAGTCCATGAAATTAGACAAGAACAGATAATACAAATGTTATTTAGGGCATATTAAAAAATGAATTAATGGGTATTTAATTTCAAAATATTTCAAAGCACGTCCCACATTTTCATCACAGTAATCAGGCTGCATAGTACACAATTATTTGAAATGACATACTTTTTTATATTCCATATCTGTCACCATGCCACATGTATAAACTGGTTAATTAAGGGAGTTTTAGAGGAAACTGTTCCCAATAAACTGATGTAATCTGTCTGTGAATCTCTTTAACTGTGTGTATGATTTCAAAAAAGTGCAAAAACAGTGATATGACATGTCGGGGTTGATGTGTTTTTCCACAGCACAGACACAGAGGGGTCCTAAACTTGGTCACGGTGGCCACAAGTCAACCGCACAATAGAAAACTAACGCCGGCTGTCGTGGTGACGAGGGGCTTTCCACGGGCGAGCAGAGCTTGTTCCACCTCTCTTAACGAAGTGCTGCGTCGTAAAAACGGCGAAACCGCAAACAAAAGGACCGCGCCCCTGCTGAGAGCAAGGAGCTAGGTGTGCGTGTTTTTATGTTTCCATAGAGCCGCATGGCTCCATCAGCACCGAGAGAGCGAGACGTCCTCTGAAGTGAGGACTGTTAGGGGGCTCTTCTTTCAGGTCTATTCAGGGTGTAAGTGTTGAAGCCAATACAGAAGCAAATGAGGACGCAGTTTCTCAAAAAGCTGTTGGATAAAGGATGCGCTACAGCTCCTGAAAAAGGTCAGGAAACATTACGCTTCAATAACTGTGTATAAGTGGTGTAATCCATAACAGTGCAAAAGTCTCATTATCACTCTGAGATCTTCTGGTTCCAGTAATGGACAAAGATGTGAGTGAACACAATCACATCAAGGTTCACAGCTGTGGATGCTACATGTATGTTTTTTGCTGTACATAGTCAGTTTGATTTTTGGGTCTTGTAACTAAAACCTGCAGCAGAGGAGGAAGATGAGGAGACATGAAGGTATATTGAGGAGTTTCTGGCTGTATTTCTATGGCCCGTAAACCCGACGTTGAACCCCCTTCAGCAGCCACGCTGTCTCCACACACTCTGCAGCTGTGTACATCCTGTACAGGAGGCAAATAATACAGCTTCACTCCTGCAGGTCACTTTCTGACCTGGTTGTTTAGATGCAGCACATTAACGTGGTCCCTGAAGGGTCTGTGTGTGTGTGAGTATGTGTTGCAAGGACTAAACCACTTAAGTTCATTATTAATATCATCATTACTGTAGCACAGATGTCCTCTTGCCCTGGCTCTGTCAGTCTGTCCACTTCTCACCTTTACACCTCTCGCAGCAGGCTCCAGTCTGTTTCACCACCAGAGCACAGTCTTCAGAGACCAAAGGACATTTCTCCTGTTTACAGTCTGCTTTCCCGTCCTGCAGGAGACACAGAGAGAGAAGATGTATTGATCCGTCTGTGTCATATTTTTCCAACATTTGCATAAACTTCAACATAACAAACATTTTCTATGATTTGTTTCTCCTTGTAAAAACTGAAATGCCATGAAACTTTAGAAGTAATTTCTAATTAAGAAGAAAGTCCTTTATGTAGTTTAACATTCACAAATTTGAAAATGTATCCAGTACAATCAAGGAAGTCACATCTGTTGAAAATTATATTGACTTTTCCAGATTCATGTTTAGCATCAGTATCAGAGTCAAATTGGAAATTTCTTTATGATAATAATACATTTCATGAGCTTTATTTTAGTTTTGCACAGCACATGAAATTTTAAATTAAACACAAGAAATAGAATAGAATAGAAGATAATTAAAATGTAACAGGAAGACATGAAGTTTAAAAGAAATATAAAGTGCAAAGTGATGGATTGTAAGCCTGTGTAGCGAGTTAAAGCTGTGTAGATATGTGTTCAGCTTTGTTTGAATGTATTTATTGAGCCTGCTAAATAAACCAGCAGTGTGCTACACAGCTTTGGGGTGTAGCTGGCAAAAGCTGCATCCCCAATTTTCTCTCTGAATGGGCACTTTGTGAGGACAGCAGTTCTCAAAGTGTCTGAAAAGCAGACTAATGTAGAAGCCTCTTGGCAGCTGAAGACCACTGTTTATGGTCATCAACTGCAAGTTTATGAATAGAGTCAATCAATGTTGGAGATGTGAGCACAGTTTGAGTTTTGAATTATATATTTTCTTACCCCTCAGTACCATATTTTTTAGATTAGAAGTCTTTTCTCTTTGCTAAACCACCATTGTTGCCCACAAACAATAAAAAGTACATTAAAAAGACAAACTGGTGCATTAGGTGACAGATTGGGAACAACACAGCCGACCTCAGAGAGAATAAAAAAGCAAACTGCAATCAGCATGTTAAGTCAGCCAGTCTGAATATACCGTATAATGGCTGCTACTTATTAACAAGACAAAGTTTTCAGGACAGTTTTGAACTTCACCAGCTACAATCACACCAGATGATGGCAGATGAAAAGCTTCAAATCACCAAGTTGGTCTATAAAAGTATTTGCCACTCACGATCACTTTTCACCTGATTCACCACCTCTGTGTTCTGCTATCACCTTCATCACAAGTTTGAAGTTTGCAGCTTGAGTTTCTGACATAAAGAGTGACTCAGTCCTCACAGTTTAGCTGTGAATTTTCACACCAACTCAACAATCCTCCTGTCACCTTCAGAAACGCTGCACGCTGCAGCCGTCATCACCACTAACTGCACCGTGGGACTGGACAGAAACTGCGCTTGTTTAATTCACTCGACTTTCACACCCAGCTTTTATTGCTGATTTTATCCACATGCTGCGTGTGTTTTATTTTACACACTGTGAGGGTTTATAAAGTGGACGCTGGCAGGTCCCGTGGCCCTGTGGCACTGCGGCAGGCGGCTCTAACGAGGACGGATCAAAGCGGGGCGAAAATAAATCGGGGTGGTTTAATATAGCTGCAGTGCTCCAACTAAACCCCAACCACACCGAGGACAGATGATGTCATGACAGAAGAGGAGGGCGGAGAGGAAGAGCGATGGAAAGACGGGACAGAGGAAGTAAAATAAGCAAGAAGGAGAAACAGATAGAAAGAGAAAAAGCCAGAAGAAATATAAGATATCGGCTGTTATTCTGGAAAAGCTAATTTAGCAATACAGTCGAAACGGAGGTGGTATCAGGTACTTCTTTGTGAATACACAGTTTCAAAATCTTCAAATCAATGTGAAGCCTCTGAGTGAGTCAATATGTGATTTGTTCAACCATGTGTAACAAATAATCCAGAACACAGAGACGAGGAGTCCGATCAAATCAACAGCACAGAACGAGATGACGCTACAAAATATCAAAAAAATAGTCTGTTACCAAACCCTGGGGAATTATCAGTCAAAGGATTTCACCTGTAACCATGGAGACAAAGATGCCTGATAAATAAAAAGCATCAGCTAAACAATGCGGCATGATTGGTGTGATATAATTCATTGATTGAGGCAAAAAAAAAAGTGAATAAAGTTCGGAGCATTTCCAACACTTATCGATAATGTGGATTTATCCAATGCTAGAAAATATGGATTGAGAGACAACAACACCAATCAGAACTTAAACTGAAGGTAAGCAAGAACGAAGGCTGGATGTTAATATGAAGTTAGGACACTAGATAATCCAACAGCTCCTGAGACAAGGAGCTCTGATGGTTCGGGGACTACTGGAGTTTTACTGACTGCCAAACACAAGATTTGACTGTTACTTAATGCTACTAGCTGCAAACATCTCTCTTCATCTACAGGAGCTGGAGAAAAAATCAGTAAAAACAAAACATTTGTTCAACAATCACAGTTGCACAAGTGTAAATTACAAAACAATGTAATTATAATCATTAAATTACATGTTTCATAGTAAGCTTTTAGGCTGAACTGTCAGTAACTTGTCAAATCATTGTGTCATTAAATTAACAGATTCTTCCCATTTTAGATTGATAGCACACAAAATCGGTGAAGACGTCCTTTATCACACACCAGCAGCAACATGCTCTGCTGTCATGTAAAATATATGTGAAGTGTATTAAATTGGCTAAAACGCATAAAAACACTGGAATGGCCCTTTAAAAGTTCCAGGGACAATTTGGTCAAAAACTCCCCAAGGTCATGTCCCTGTCTTTCTGTCTCCTGTTATCCATTAGCACAAAGTGGTGTTAGTACATGTAACCCCCCCCCCCCC